>VZTI01003488.1:0-139247 GCA_013397865.1 Struthidea cinerea
GTCAAGCGGTCACTGCGACAGTAGGTGGTCTATGTAGGGATTCTGGCATGCAGTCTTCCATGTATCATAGTTTATAAATTCACATTGTTTATGCTGACCATGCTGTTTATAAAAGTGAGATTTGCATAATAGTATTTTGGAAGTAGTTTGACAGAAGAGTGCAATTAACTGAACTTGTGGGGAAAACATTTAACATTTCTGAGCCAAGTGATAAAGACACTTATGCATCTTAGACTTTTTGGTAATGCTGAAGTAAAATGCTTCCTGAACATATCTCATAGGCTCACAGACTGTGGGCCCATTATAGTGCTTGTACCTATGCCAGTGATGGTCCCACAAATGACTGCCTGACAGTGACACTGGCCATTAATTTTCCTGGAAGCTGTAGTGATAAACTTCTCCAGTTTCAACTTTTGCAGCAAAACTGGAACTGCTAAGTTGGAGGTTGGACTCTATGTAGAAGCTACTAATCTTCCCTTTTCCCAAAGAGCTCCTTTCATCCTACAGTTCAGGAAAAATCCTTTCCCTTGAGAAACGTGTGCACATATATCACCTGCCCATCAGAAAGACAACCACATGTGGTAGAATAAGAACGTCCTGTACTTCCTCCTGCAGTTCATCTACCTGAAGGAGACTGTAGTTTTTTTAGATGGTTCATTATTTTCTTCTGTGCCCAGATAACTCCTGGCCTCTTTTATGACTTGCCTTCAGAGATGGACAGCCTGCTGATCTCCTTCCTTCAAAAGTTAAGAGCTGAAGGAAGCTAAGTCCTCTTTTTGCTCATTTTATTTTCAGGGGCCTACTTGCTCCAAGCATTTTATCTGTGAAAGTCGTATTAGTTAGAATCTGCATGCTAAAATGTATCTAATGATCCACAGATGGAAGAATTATTGTTAGTCTTCATTTTGGTCTTGCAACAGAACAATCTGAAGGAAGCATTTGACTTATGTAACTTTGAATATCTGTGCCTGAGACAGTTGCCCATATTACTTTTGTAAAGAGAGTAAGATGTGAGGTGCATGATGCATCTGATATGCTTCAGATGCCTCCCTTGAGATGAGATACAGCAGTAGCTCTCTCTTCTACTTGTTGTGGAAGAGTTCTAGGGAAGTAGATCATATGTAGATGTCTACATTGCAGATGTTTTAAAAGAGATGAGGCAGACAGATCCTATTACCTGGGGTGTTGGGGTGTCCTGGCAAACCTGCCAGCCTAGGGTTTGGGGGGACAGACCTGCGCCTGAGAGAACCCCCCTGGTTTATGGTATCTGTATACAAATATGTATTGGTTCTCCCCAGTTCCCCAGTTTCTCCCTTCCCCCCCCGCCGTGCCAGGAGTGTCGGGTTGGCCCCGGGTTCTCTCCCTCCCCATTGGCTGTTGCTGTAAGCCCCGCCCCCCAGTCCCCGGGACTGGGAGAAACGAGAGTCCCCAGACAGACTGCTGCCGGGGACGGACGAATAAACACCTTCAGGTCTCCCAGCGTCTCCGTTCTCGCCCTCCTTTATTTCTGGGGTCCCGAGGGTCCAAACTAAACCCTTCGTGGATTTGCTGCACACCCTAGAGGGATCCAACAATGGCCAGATAAGGGAAGATCACAGGTAGCATAGCCGGCTTTTAAAGTCTAGTCTAAAATCTGCTTTTGCTGCGCAGCCCGGGGTCTCGCCCCCGAGCTGGCCACGCGGCAGGCAGAGAGACAAAGAGACACTGGGGCTCTGCCAATAAATTGGCCATCTGAACAGAGAGGAAGTTGGCCAAATAAATTCCTCTACAAGTTCCAAAAATAGCAATGAACTTGAAGTGAGGAATTTTTTCATCTTCTGCTACAGGCATGAAGTTCTTACCTACAGATGCAGGAGTTTTGTGTAGTGACAGTAACAGTAAGACCATTAAACTAATTAAACATAGAAATAAATATGGCCCCCTGAGATAAATCCTAAGCATTCTTTTTTATCATCAACTAGTCATTTCCAATTTTTACAACAAGCAAATAAACAAGGCAGAAAAATAAAATAAAAAGAAAAGCAATAAAAAGAACTTCTGCTCGGAAACCACAAGCAAGGAATTTCATGGAAGTTGACTGTATTTAAACACATACTGGAGTAATTAGTCAGGAAACAATGAGTATTGTCTAACACATCCAAACTGTGCACAGATGGAAGGCACAGGAAAATAAAATTTTAGAATTTATCGAAATTTCTAATGCTTTTGTTGAGGCTTTGGGTAGCTGACTGTCAACACCTGTGTTGTAATAGATGCTCTTCTCTTTTTATTCAGAAGAATGGCTATTGGAAGGCAAATTCTTTACAGTGACTGTAAGAATACATATCTGAATATGATTCTGCATTTACTTATTGAAATCTACTGTCAATATCATTTTCACTGTGTCAGCTCTTTCATCTTAATATCACAGTCTTTCACTCTCACAGTCATGGAGTTTTAGGCTAAGCATGGATTTCAGGTTGCTGCTTCAAGATCTGGTATTTAATCAGTCTGTAAAATGGAGCTAACTAACCTTAGACATTTTTAGAGTACTGTGTTCTGGATTAAAAGAAAGAGAACTCTTGTCAAGATGGCTGCAGCATAGTCCCTTTTTGTTTTTTTCAGGGAGATTCCAACAAGCATGTAATGGGAAACAGACTATGCTATGATAAGCAGGCCTAGAAAGAGGGGATTAGGTACTGGTCCTACTTCAGCGCTGTGGAACTGGCTGACCCCAGGCTGTTTGGTCGTCAGCTCCCGAAACAGTGTCTCAGAAAACTTATACAGAGGTCTCCTTTTCTTCTGCGGCAGTGCCTCCTGCTTGTGAAACACTGTGGGACAATGTGGGAATGTCTGAAATATCAGCAAGCATAAAGGTGAGCTCTGGCCCATGGCTCCAAGTCACGGGCCCTCTGACTGCAAAGACATTTAGCTTCTAATTCACCCTGTGGCTGCTGCTAAATGAGCTGCAGAGGAGTCTTGTGGTACTGCATGAAAAGGAAACAAGGTTTCTATGCTGCTTTACTTTTGCATCAACTTTCCATCCTGAATTTATTTATAGCTTGCCCAAACAAATGTGTTGGGAGCTTCAGAAGTCATTGTTTCCCAGAGCTATGTGGCAATCAGCATATAATCATGGGTGTTGTAGAGACAGTCTTTTGAAAGGTGTATATTCTAGAGCCCTCCTGGGAGATGTGTATAGTTATGGGATTTGTTTTCAACCCAGAACGAGGGATGCAGCTAGCAGCATGCCTACAATGGAATAAGGTATCTGTAAGAAATCTGAGTCTGTGTATCGTGTACTAACCCTTAAGGAACAGTCCAGCACTGGCCAAACTGATAGTATGGTAGCTTTAGAGAAAAAACGAGAAAACACACAGATATCCATAGATTTATTGAGTCAAGCAGTGGTACATTTATAAATGCAACAATAGTGACCCAGAAGAAGTGAGTCCTACTCTTGCCCGAATGGAATGATAGAGAATGGATGACTGAGTTACCAGATCAGCAACTATTCTCTGTGAAGACTTTTTGTGCTAATGCATTGATGAAGTCATGGAAAAAAGTCCTTATATAAATCAAATTTATAGCCTGTTTTATCTGTTATTATCTGTGTAACTAATATATTTGTATCTACTTCACAATTTAACCGGGCCATTAACAGACAATTGCATCATAAGTCTGTAATTGCAAATACAGGCAGCTGTTTTTATTCACCAAATTTCACACTGGTGCAGATTGTCTTTCCAAGCTTGTTTAGTATGATTCTAATTTATTTCTGACTTACTTTCTCCCCACTTCCCCCTCCTTCTTCCCTCCATTGGTCCGCATTTTTTCTCTAGCTCAGAAAAGAAGAGAACAGCTATAATCATATTATACAAGAATGTGAGGAAGCTTTTTTCATCAGACAGCAGTCTGTTGATGAATTTGTAACACCAGCTCTAATTTAAACTAATAGCATATCCTGGCACTAAGACAAGTTCTGGATTGTCCAACAAGTAAGGTAGAGAATGTGAACATGAGCTGAAAAACAGTTTTAAAATGTGTGTGAGGGATTAAATTAATTGTGGCATTCAGGCAGAGTATGAAAATTTCTCTCATGTTTTGAAGGACTGCTGTAAATTAAGTGACGGAGGACATTCAGATGAATACCTGAAACAGTCAAAACTAGGAGACGTAATAAGATAAAAAGTTCAGAAAATCTGAGAAAGAAAACTTGAAAAATAAGCCTGTGTGGATAGCCTGCTCCTCCCCATACTATCCCTCCTCCCCCAGAAAAAAAAAAAACCCCAAACCCTACCAACAAAACAAAACAAAATAGAGAAACAAGTAGCCAGGGTAACATAAATCAGCCCATGAGCTCTCAGGAGAAGGAGCAATCACCATCTCTGTGACCTGAGTGAGAAGGCAAGACAGTGGAAATCCCTGTTGTCAGCTAGGTAGTAGTCCTTAAGTCTGGAAACAAATGATGAGAAATTAAGAAACTAAAAACATTCCTTACCAATGCACAGAGGAATCATGACATGCTGCAGAACAAGCCTTTAATGAAGGGGAAGCTGGTTGCTATATTATACAAATCATTGTTTGGTTCTATATACTATTCAAGTATGCAATTGCCAGATGGAGAGGACAAGGCTTTTGCTTGATGCATGGATATGGTTGAGTCTATTCCTACTATTCATCATTTCCACTCTTCCACTAAAAACATCTCATTAACTGCCACTGGTGTTTGATCTGAATTTTTCTGCAGATCTGCAGTGTCTATGGTAGTGAATAAAATCTGGACACTTTCTGTTCTGACCCATGAGTGTACTTACAAAATCCTAGCTCCCCAAACCCTAAAGCTAGGTGACCACTTTTTCAATCACTGCTAGAAACAGACACTTGCCCATTTTAATTCCTGAACCATAAGTGGAAATTGTTCTGGTGTTCAACATGGCCGTGACCAAAACTATGCCAAGGACCTTTCAAGCAAGGTAACTCTACTGAAATTTTAATCTAACACCTAAGACAATTTCTTGGGAATCTGTGATATAACAGTATAGCCATGGCACCCAGACTAAGCAGAAAGGAAGTGGTACTTACAGGCTGAAATCTACATTAGGATGCCTGCCTGTAAAGGAGTTAGCTAGCTAAAATTGGGTAAAGAACAATTATTGACTCCTGAGAGGGAGGAGATAACAAACCTAACACCTTTAAAATCAGTAATATTTATGCAGCCTTTTTAAGCCAAGTAAAGCAATGCAGTTCTGCAAGAACAGGCTAATTTGCACTTAAGTGTCTCCACTGAAAGGCAGAAGGTGCATATAAACTGTCATGTCACGGACAGACTGTCCTAAACCCTAACAAAAAGGGCAAAGAAAAATCTGTAAGGAAGAATCTAGAAAGAAATAAATAGCACTCACAGCACAGTGGTTTCACCTTACAGATTTTTATGTCAGCTTGCCTGACAGCACAGATGTTCTCAGTTTGGTGAGACGTGGTGAAATAATGCTTTAACCATGTGATTGGTGTATATATATGGTGGCCTCATACAATAGGTTCACCCAGACAGATCCTTCTTGAAAAGAAAGGCTGTGAATAAATAATAAAACTGTAGGAAGAGTGAGTAGGAGAAAGCAGGACAACACTGAAAAGATGACATGATACTTCAGTGACTGTAAGCATGTCTCTGAACTAGTGAGAAGATCATGTGATGGGAAATGGGAAATCAATTACTTACATAGCATGAGGATATGTCAGAAATCAACAGGAAGATAAGACACAAGGTCAATTTTCTTACTCTTCTTCCTCTAGATTCTTGCAGCACTTATCTACTGGAATAACATGACAGAAACACACTTCCTTTAAAGGAAAAATCATAACTGATTATTTGTGATCATTGTTGAAGTATCAATTATTAGTTTCAATCTGAATAGAACTGGATTTGCTTTTGTCTACTGCATATCCTAGTCCTGAAATATAAAACCCCTCAATGCCTTTCAAATAAGTCAATGACTGTCATGGAGAGCACATTCTTTGCTGCCAACTTGCAAGATGGTTTACTCTTTCATCTAGTGCCAATAAAGTCGCATCTGTTTCAAGAAATTAGGTGCTCTAATAAACTTAGAAAAATTATATTCTAATCCTGTATGATCACCTGCAGGAATGTATGAAACCCTTTAACCAGGTGCTTTAATCAGGCTGATTGCTGAAGTGACAGATTCAGCAAGACTACTGATCTCATGAAAGAGAGATTGGTGCAAAGACATAAAAAGAGGAAGGATTTCCCCTGTCAGTGGGAAATAGTTTACAGACAAGACTGGAACTAGCCAGAACAAGAGACTGAAATAGAGAATGGGTATGTTGGAAAGAGGCTGGGAAAGAAGTTAGGCAGATATGAGAAGCAACCGTGAGTGCAGAAGAGACCTGAACTGGACAAACCAAGAAACCAACTCAATATTTCTGCCAGTGTCCTCTTAGTTGAGCTCTCTGATTGATGAAAAATGAAACTTCCAGAATAGAGAATCCTAAAGGCAGATAATATTTTTTTAATCATCATCAAATTATTTTTGGCTGAGAACTGAATATTTTAAAGCATTTAAAGGTGCAAAAGGAAACAAGAGTTCTTTCACTGGTACCTGGGAATGCCTTAAGAACTTAATCTATGTTATAAAAGGGGGAAGAAATCCCACAAGTCTGTTCCTTGGGTTTCTTGTGACAGGTAAACCTAAACATGAATCCATTGCCGATATAGTGTGAATGTGATTATTTAATATTAGCACCTGCCCCTGGGTCGCTTGGCATAATCATAATGTGTCCTTAGGGGGTTTTAAAATTGCTGAAAGTTTAGTCACTGTTTCCCTCTTTGTTTTATGCAAATGCATTATATTATGAGCACAGAAAAAATGAATCGGGACATGAACTTAGCTGCTCTTAATTTAGCTAAGCAAATTATAGAGGAAAAATCCATAGACATTTTATAGCAATTGTAGTAGTCAATTTTATTAACACCGCATTTGAAAAATTAAAGTAACTCTGGCTGTCCCATTTTTCAGTGTCTCCAGAGAAACCATCAGGTGAAATCTGACAGACACTCTGTTGAAATGTGTTTGAGGAATATACCCAGGGAACCAAGTTTCATATATTCTTGGGTAGATGGGAAAGGAAGGGAGATTTTGATACGCAAATTTAATGTAGATTTTTCTAAATATCTGTAGCATTTGTCAGCATATAGCATTTCCTAGTGAAGAATTGCAATAATGTACAGCTATATAAGATTTTGCAGTTTTATTTGAGTTTAAAGACCCAAAGCTGCTCTTCTGTATTGTATTTTGAAGAAGGGAGAAGTTTAAAAATTGCTGTAAACCAGTTTCTGGTCATACCTCAAGCTCCTTCTTCCTCACCTTCCGGAAGGTCCATAAAGACGCAGCAGTTTGGGTGCATGTGGCCATTCCAAGCTGCAAACAGTCAACAAAGTCATTCATATATATAAATATAGATATATATTCACTTTGTCTGAGCTATTTCCCACCAGAGCTGATGAAAATTGCCCATTAGAAATTAAAGGCAAAGCTCATATTGCTAATAACTGTCTAATGTTTACATCATGTATCCATCTATAACCAATACAAAGATTAAAAATAAAAAAAAAGAAAAAAGAAAGGGAGAATCAGAGGAAGTGAGAAATGCATTAAATATGTTTTCTGGAATGGCCAAAAATATTTCTTAAGGGAAAAAATATTCACTATGTGCACTAAAATTCCCTCTAATTTGGGAATTTAAGGAGAACTGCTTCTAAAATAAAATTGTTTTCTTTTGGAAGGCAGCATGAAACTGATTTTATTAATGTTAATTTTTCAGAGATGAACAGTAAAAATTTGCATCCTGGAAAAAATGGTTTTTGAATACCTAGACCAACATTTACTCACATACCAAATTAATTTACAAACAATTAACTTGAGGAAAAAAAAAGGAGGGTAAATCACTTGATGACTGGGAATCATGGTAATTCAGAACACTAATACTAAAAATAATATTTGATAGGACAGTTACTTTCAATTTTTTATGAATACTTGTTCTGGAAAAGATCGTGTATCCAAAAACATTCTGCTTTAGGTTGAACTCATGGATACAGAAGTTTAAAAATCAATATAACACATACCATATATATGGCCATGTATTTCAATATTGTCTTTTAGTCTGTGCTCATTTCTCCAGCTTCATTAAATATAAGAGGAAGAGAAGGTCAAATATAATTGGGATATTTTATTTAAAATAATACATTCAAATATTGTGTGTCAGAGAATGTTCAATCTCAAATTTACAAGAGTGCACCAGTTGCCTCAGGATTATGACCTTATTACGTATAAATATATGGGACCAGTGTTAGGCACTCCTTAAGCATAATTAGAGTCCCTGATTCTCCATCTGTTTGCTCCACATTTGCCTCTGATTTGAAAACATTCACTGGGTCACAATTACATAACAAAATATCAATCTAACGGAGGATTTTCCTGTGTATCTGAAACACTTTTGACCACAGAAGTGAATAGGCAAAATTAGACACTCGTAGATTCAAATTGCCCACTAATACTTAGGCATTCTCTTTACCCAGTGCGTTGCTGGTTAAATGGAGCATTCTGGTAACTACTTATTGTATTTAAATCTTTTTTGTAGTAAAATAATTTGTTTTACGTAAAGACCATATTGTGTAAAAAAGAAAGAATTCCAAAGATCTCCGCTCTCTTTTCCAAAATGATTTTACAAACCTGCATTTTTCTTTGATAGTTCTCTCTTAGCAGTCTGGTTATACTAGAGCAAAATGTATTTGGGGGGGATTGATGTTAGTCAGCATACCAACTTGTAATTAATTAGGTGATAATAGCTGAAAGAAACATACCCATTTACTGATGCTAAGAAAATATGTTTGTGTTAGTCTGGTGCCCAAGGAAACTTTTTCCTGGATTCTTCTGTCTTCAGGGGGTCTCTGGATGCCTAGCTGAGTCAAGCACTGATAGGCAGATGGGGTTTTTAGATTCAAGCAACTCCTGGCAAAGTAAGCCATCAGTCCATTCCTGTATGAAAAGCTCAGGGAGGAGATTCTAAATTTCTTGGGCTGCAGTATCTCTTTCTTTTTTTTTTTTTTTAATCCCTGATGAGCAACCAGATGTGAGTATTGTTTATGACCTTACTGAAAATATTTAGGAAAGAAGATTTCTTGTGATATTTTCAGCATTATCACTTCTTCTATCATTATCTACATAATAGAATCACATAGCAGGAAAAGTATATTTAGAAGAATAAAAAGTCCCAATCCATATCTTAATTGTCACAATTTATTTCAATTTTATAATCAAAACACTAATGTTTGGAGCAGGTTCTAGCTTATTTAGGGGTTGACCTAAGGCTGTCGTTATTGCCCAGATATTCAAACACATTTCACAGAAGCAACTTGTTCTTGTTTTCTTACTACAGCAAAAGATAATTATTCCTTATAAATGCTTTGCAGTAGGTCAGTCAAGTTGAGAAGAGAGTGCTGCCCTTCTCTCTCTTCAGGGGTAACCCTGTCCTTTGAGCCCAAACCAGACGAGCCTTTTGAGTACTAGGAGGACGATGACATGAATACAGAGGTTTAATTGCTTGTTAAATGACTTTTTAAAATTTTCTGATTGAATTTACTCAAAAAGAAATAACACAGGAATGCTGTATCTTGGCTAACTTTTTGACTGAGGTAGATATGTGGGAATAATACCCAGGTTGTCTTCTGAAACTACCCATGAAAGTCCTATTAAGAAAGAAAGCAATCCCACAGCCTGAAGCTATCAGCTTTGTGATGTGGTGTTTACAATTCACAGTACGTCTCCTGCATGGCAATTTCCATGGTGTGCGTCTGAGCTCAGCATTCTGTGCAAAATCCCTGTGGGACAGATTTATGTTGATCTTCCCTCAGCTTTGTGTTATAGACCAAACACTAAAATCTAGTTTTTCTGGGTGATTTTGATAAAATAACAACAGCTTGCATTAAAAAATAATTAACTTACCTTGAAATGTGAAGGTTAATTTAAACATAATGAAAATAAGATATAGGAGATTACATAGCTTAAGAAATACTTTTCTTCAAGGGTGTCACATAAAATACACATGAACAGATAGATACAACTCGAGTATCTGTTTCCAGAGCCATATGAAACAAATAGCTTATTCTCTACGAATTTTTCCAATCTGATATGAGAGGCAGGTGCTTCTGAGATAATAGCTTACTTCTACAATGCATTGATTACTGTGTTGTACTGCTGAATTCAGCAAAGTACACACACGTCAATCAGAGCTTATTGAAAACTTAACTGGGAACAAATAACTGCACACTTATTGTTGCTCCAGCTGAAGTTAGTGGCAGAGCTCATTTAAATGAAAAGGGTTCAGCACTGAATGCCCTGTGAAGATGCTCCTCAATCTGTTTATTTTTCACTTAATAAGCAAGATATCCTTTTTTTGAAATTTTCTCCATTAACGTGCTTAAGACACTAAATACTTATTTTTAGATATAGTAATCTTGAAATACTTTTTGAGCTGAAAAAATGTTGATTTTAATGTAACACATGTAGAACTAATTTATATGGAGAGAGGCACTTGGAGCATAAACACATAAGAAGTTACAAATGATATGGCAGCTGACAGGTGGAATTGTTTCTGGCTGTTCTGGATTTTTCCAGCACAAAAATAGCCGTAATCACACTACTACAGAAAGCTATGTCTGTGTCACAGATTGCCTTTAGCTTTCATTTCCAATAATACCAGAAGTTTCCTCTAAAAATATTGCTCTTTTTTCAAAACTGTTACTTCTTTGTGAGGGCCCTAGAGCAATGCAGAATTCAGGCATGGTGGTTGTCAAACATTTCTGGAGTAAATAGAGCTTCTGGTAATAATGTTCTGCACCCAGCAGAGTGAAATTATTTGGACTTGATGATCTTAGAGGTCCTTTCCAACCAAAACAATTCTATGATTCTAATTGTAAGAGTTTAGCTCTGTGGCCAACTGCAGTTAAGACCACCTTAACAAAGACTTTGACATTCAATAAGTGGACTTTAAAACTTTAGACTAGATTTTAGTTGCCCTTCTGTATTAATTAATAATATTATGATTATATAATTCTATATAATCTAAGGCCTATAAACTATTTCTCTTTTATTGTTTATTCTCTTGACATACACGTGGACAAAATTGGACATATTTTTATGTAAACATGGGCATATACTCGTAAGCTGCATTTATTCATAGGAAATAGATGTAAGAATACTTCTGAGCTGTTTATCAACTGAAATTCCTGAAATACTGGTTTATAGCACCAAATAACTTGGTTATGTTTTTTTTCTTTAAAAACAAGTAAAAGTATTTTAGACAAAGTACAGCCTTTTCCTCTGATTTTTCCCTTTGTTTCTCAGGAACACTATTTACATGTTGACTTCTCCTCTCTAAATATATATTATATGCATGTGCTGCTGGTAATGCCTGTTCATGACCAAAAATCAGAACTCCATCATCTTTATTCATTTCAACTGAGATGGATATTGCTGATTTTCTGCTGGTTTCCTGTTGCTGGGTTTCTGAGTACTGCCCTAAGCAGAACCCATAATGTGTTAGTTGCTATTGCATCTTAGGGAATTGGCTTTATTTCTTCTCTCTGAGAGTTGTTAGCAATGCTTCTGGTGCTTGTGGGCCATTTGCTTTCGGGATAATAGTCCATTCACTTTGTTTTCCTTTAACTGTTCTTTTATCAGCTATTTTGATGGCATCTCTTTTCTCCTCTAGTCCCTGAGGTACTCCAAAACGCTATCCTTCACTCTCTGTTTGTCCCACTAAGTACATTATTTCTGACAGTTCATCCATACACATCTGCTCTGTGCTGATTTATGTATTTTCTAATCGCATGCTGATGGTGGCACCCCCAGTATTTCACCTGGGATGAGCCGTCATCATTTTTAACTCAGTATGACCAAAAATCAACTCCTTAAGTTTATTTCATAGCTTCTCTTCCCTTCCACCTCTGTTCTAGTTGACAACTTTTAACAACCAAATCTGAGGGTCATGTTTTGCTCTTTTACATCAGATAACCATGAGATATCCCTGTGTTGGTGCACTTTCATCTTCAACATTACCCCAGTTCAACTTGTTTTCACCACCTTATTCCAAACTTCCCATTTAGGCTCACATATTGTCATACAATGAATATCATCAGCTTTCTGCTTCCTGCTTTTCCAAACTCACCCATCACCCAGCCCTCTATAAAATTTGATCTCTGAGGCCCTGTTGATCTGATTCTCTCATTTCCTTCTTTCATCTTCTAATGTTCTGTCATACCTTTACCTTCTTGGTGTCGGAGAAGTGAAGAAGATGATAAACTTGTGTGACTCTTTGCAGTGTTTGATGCATTTTTTTCCCGGTGTGCTTATGCTTGATGCAGTATTTTTTTGCCTTTATTTGGAAAGGTAAAAACTTCACTGAAGAAAGTGTAGTGTACATTTCACTCTAGGCTTGGGTAGACTTGCTTTTGAGGCATGCTTCTGAGTGACAGCTTTTTGGTGGCTTCACTGAAATGTAGATGGAGGATGGTTTTCAGCTGACAGGTAAATACATTATAGAAGCAGATATTGTAACTGGCACTGTTGTCTATTTGGCAGTATCTTCAGAGCTCAGGCATTGAAACAGTTTTGAGGCTAAATGATTTTGTCACTCCAAGACTTGGTCATTTCAGAATAGGCCTAAAGTTGCTGATCCCAGGCTGCTTTTGTTTTCTGTGTGTGAGTGCATGCTGAGGACTTCAAATACATAGAGGGGACCAAAAAGAGAGCTGGTGAGGGATTATTTACAAGGGAATGTAGTGACAGGACAAGGGATAATGGCTTTAAGCTAAAAGAGGGTAAGTTTAGATTGGATATTAGGAAGAAATTAATCACTGTGAGGGTGGTGAGGCACTGGAACAGGCTGCCCAGAGAAGTTGGGGATGCCACATCTCTGGAGGTGTTCGAGGCCAGGTTGGATGGGACTCTGAGACACTTGGTTTAGTGGAAAGTGTCCCAGCCCATGGCAGGGGGACTGGAACTAGATGAGGTTTTAATGTCCGTTCCAATCCAAAACAATCTGTTATTCTATCACTTATCTCTTCGTGTGCTTCAATCTCGCATGGTTCAGAAATGTTGCACTGACTTTACAAGAGATCACATGCCTAGAAAAAGTTACTGTACAAATCCTGAAGATCATAATTTTCTGCTAAAATTGTGATAATCTCACCTGTCAGCAATTGTCCTTTCCTTTAGTTGTGAGAGTCACTGACATCTCTGTTTAGGCCATCAACCCTTGTCAGTAACATACCTTAATTTTAGGGGTTTTTTTCTACCATTACTGCTTGTTCACACTGCCTACTTCTGTCCTTTAAAGCATGCCAGGTAATAAATATGGTGTATCATGGAGTTTTTTGATGCCCTATTTCAGCGCTGAAATAAAAAACACTCCGGCCACTTTCTAAGTAGTTTCACACAGTTCAAGTAATTAAAAATTAAATCTTACAGCCAGCTATGCAAATTTATGATCCAAGCTTCTCTATTACACGCACTGAGCTCGCTGCAGGATCAGGATCCTCAGAATATGCAGCAATTTGATTTGTCTCTAACGCATAAGGGATGTAACGAGTATGTCTCATTATCGCCTTAGCATTCTGACTCATGCCAATCCTGAATACTGGCTTAGAGAAAAGTACGAGTTTGTATGTCAATGGTCTTACACACCCTATTGACAGACACTGTCCAAGGACTTTCCTCAGACTGGAATAATAATGCACTGAACACCTTCACCAAGAGGACAAACAGTTGACAGGTGTCAAGGAGACAGGGAGGCTGATGAGACATCTGCAAGTTGAATTATGTACCAGCAAGAAAACATGACTAGCTATATCACAGAAAAAAAATGTGAGGTTTGATGAGGTGTAAGTCATTTGTGTTTCATGCTCCTGGGAAGCAGCAGTAAGAAAAAAAGATGAGTTTCGTCTCAGTGAGCAGGACAATGATGATACATTTACAACAATACACAAGACAAAATTAATAAAGACATTAAAAAGACCTATTAGAGCTGAAGTTGTGAACAAACACCTCCATGAAGATTTATAGTCTGTAAAAGTGATATGAATTGTATATATAATTACTGCTTCTGTTAGCAATTCACACCCTGCATCTTAATTTCAAGGTGATTCCTAACAAATAGATTAATTGTTCTTAAACATGATTTCAATGAAAGGTAAATGGAGTTTTAATACTTTTGACTTGTCTTATTGGGCATGGGTGCATTTGGCCCTTGTTTTGGTTTCGAATACATCACTTTTAGAGAAAAAACTCTGTCTTTTGGATTTTACAGCCACAACACAGTAGGATCTGATCCTGACTGAGTCTGCTATTGCATAGGGCAACATGAACAGTAACAAAGTATAAGTAGCCAAGGGCAATTAAGAGCCCTGTGCATTTTTCCTCGGGTGGTGAGGGCCAGATATGCAGAATTTGACATTAGATTCTGTCTTCTAACACACTATTGAAATGAAAGTTGGAAAAATTGATGTAAATTAATCTACTTTTAACACCATTAACTTTCACCCTTCATCTTCTGATCTAAGACTGGGGAGAAAAACATGGAGAGAACAATAACAGTATGATTCTTGAAGTCTCCTGCTGTCAGAGGTAAGGTGATGCAAGACTCACAGCATCCTAAAGTCTGTTTTCCTCACTATTACTTACGTTTTAGAAGATAAAGGCCTTGCACCCCCATTTGTTCACAGAGCAACTCCAACCTTCTCCTGTTTATCTTTCAAAAGGAGTCCCCTCAGGGATAATAAACAATGATCAGCTTCCTTGAAGAGCTAGGTCTCTGAGACTTGTCTCAGATTTTTACATCCTTGCCCTCATTTTTTCACTGGAAAGGATATTTACACTCAAATCCATTTGCTGAAACATTGAATATTTTTAGGCATTTTCATTAAACAGTAAAGATCTGAATAATGTTTCTCAAATACCATGAAATGGCAAAGTAGACATATATACGTACAGTTACAAAATAGTGCCCTACAGAGGGCTTGAAGAATGAGCAGGAGTTGAGTTCTGGAAGTAACTTTCTCTCAAGAACCAATAACGTCCTGACTTCAGTGTTCATCTGACAACATCTATTACTTTATGTGAGGTGTGAGCTGAGTAGTATACACATTTTTTTTGTACTATGCATATTGAATTATGTCAGACCAGCACAGCCCTTTAGAGTCATGGATTTATTTACTTAAGGTCGACAAGCTTTTTTGTTAGTATTCATTGTAAATCATCTCAGGAGCCTCTAGCCTCTAGCAATTATTTAAAGTTTGAGATGCAGTCAAAAACTGTCAGTTTTATTCCTGGTATTTATTAATTTTCTCCTTCACTTTTATATCTTCTTGCTTTTTTAATGATGTTAGATGAACCACTCAACTGAGCCTTCATTTTACTTTCAATTTGCTTTTTTTTTTTCCCTCTGGTCCAGGAGGTTTGTGCAGCCAATACATCAGTTTTAATTTTGTCCTTTAAAGTGCTCAATAACAAATAACTTACACGGTGATCAAACAAAGTAGTGCACAGCTTCACGACAGACTGTCACACTGTTATGCTGGGGAGCAGAAAGACCCAGATCCAGCTCAAGCATGATGCCAGGGCAGGACAGAGACCTTGATAGCTGAGGCTCAGCCTGACCACCCCAAGACAGGCAGGACTGACTGAGAAAGGCAATCAGGGCCACCTGAGGGTCCAGGTCATCAGGTAAGTCCATGGGGAAAAGGCAAGTCCAAGGTCAAGTCATGAAGTGAAGTCAGGATCAGGTCCAGTGATGGTAACCATGGCCCAGTGATCATCATGTAAGCCCATAGTGATGAGGGAGGTCTGAGGTGAACCTGAGAAATCAGTGCCAGGAATCAGGATCTGGACCAATGGCTGGATACTGGGCCAGGCACAAACAGAGCTGAACTGAAATGTTTCTTTTCATCATAAATAGAAGAACCCTCCAATACCTAGCTGAAGATTACTTGTGTTTTTAAATTTAACTGCCAGCCCTAATGAACAAGGATGATGTTTATTTTCAGCATGGGGCTGGAAAGAGGACTCATATCACTAGAAAATCCAAATGATGACTGAAATTTGCCCATTTGTCAGGATTTTTTTAAATTACAAATATGGGTGGTATTGCTGTGCACTGTTTGCACACTAGGATGGAAGACAGAGGGAAACAGAATCACTAAAAAGTAATGTTATGAAGCAGAACCCCTTCTGCAGCCACTTTCACAGATGTTTATTCAGAGATTGAAACTGGTCTGCACCAGTACAGGGGGTGAGAGAGAGGGAAACAGTGCAGGTTCTTTCCTGAGCTCAAGGATACAGGCCTGGAAACAAATAACTTCATAAAACAGATGTTTTAATAAGATTCCAATAAAATGGTAGGGTAAAAAATGGAATATAGATAACAACTAAATGTGACAGCACTCTAGATGCTGGGAACCCCACTTTTGTGCAGCACTGGATGCACGGATCTTATCTCTGGAGAGCTTCATCTGGTGGTGGATCAAAGCGCTGAACTAGGAAACCGACATGGAATTACCACAGTACTACAGCCCTGTGGATGATGGGAGATGTTTAGAGAAGCAAGTGGTAGGACTGGGCAGAGGGAAATGAGATTTAAGTAGTATCCAGATCTTGCTTTCAGTGTCTGTGGGAAACCTACAATGTGAGTGAAAGAATACAAGGAGCTCCCAAGCCCAGACGGCAAGTTTAGAGACCCGTTTGCACTCAAATAAATTGGAAGCCCAATGTAAATGGAGAAAACATTTGACCTTTTATTTTCTGTCACAAAAGAAATTATGAAAAAAAATGCCATTGGCATGGTGATTTGTTTAAGGCATTCAAATATTTGACACCTTTAACAGTGTAATAATGACCTAATTTATAAAAATACATAGATGTTTATCTTTGAAATATACACCTGTATATTAAAGTGGTTTATGGTGTTAATGGGCAGAGCCTGAAATCATAGTTCCATATGCATGTAGCTAAGAACAAGATGATAATAATAATAATAATAATAATAATAATAATAATAATAATAAAACTTTAACAGAATTCCAATATTCTCAGCATTTTTTCATTTGTGGTTTCACATTTTGTAAACATTTTCTTTTCAGCCTGTTAGTAAACTGCTTTATAAATCACAATACATGATTATGACCAGAAGAAAGGAGAAAGAAAGGAGAAGAAATTGATCTTGATGCTGTACAACCATAGGAATGTACACACTATGATTTCTGTCCCCCTTGTCCCGTACAATATATTAATTTCATTGGTTAAAGAGACTGTGATACAAAAAAGTGACTGCCCTAGGAAAGTACAATTTACAGTTCAGCTTCATCTGGGAGATACACTATATTTCCTCCGTACTTTAGACCAGTTGCCTCTTGATGATGAGGCACTGATCTCTTCTCTCTGGTGACCAGCGAGAGGACCTGATGGAACCTCACAGAGCTGTGTCAGGGGATGTTTAGTTTGGATATTAGAAGTTTTCCACCCAGAGGGTGGTTAGACACTGGAATGGGCTCCCTTTGATAGGTTATGGTTTGTCCAATGGTGTTCTGAATTTTGGCGCAGTGTCCCTAGTGGAGAGGACACTAATGCTCTCAAGGGCAAACGAGCCCTTTCTGTAACTTACTGCAGATGATACTACTAGGCACAGATAAAAAGTCTGGTCTTTTCACATTTGACATCCATCTTGTAAGTATGTTTAAATGTTTCTTAATTCAAGAGGTAGTCACAATATGCTATGAAGAAAGAGCTTGTTAAGCTTAACCAAATATATAAAAATTAATTGTAACCACTCCGTGCATACTAAACAGTTTCTCATGTGACTGTAGCTTGCTAGAAAAATGATGAATGTTCAGAATGTGTTTCTGTTCATTTGTCTTGATTCCAGTGAGCATGTGAAAGGCATAATTCAGCATACATTAAACTAACTCAGCAAAAAAATCTGATATCTTGAGCTGGCAAATGCAACCTCCTTCAAATTATTAATCTTTTTCCTTAGCAGAAAAACGTCAAGTATAACGTACAAAGAGGTGTGGCAAAGGTCAGTTAAAGAAGAGAATAAGTCAGGAAAGATGAATTACGCATTTGAGACAATGCAAGTAGCACCTTCAATTGCAAGAAATTATTTTAATCTAAAAAACCAATAATCCTCATTAAAAAAATGTAAATTTGAAAAGAAATGACAAATTAATTGTCCTTGTGTTTTACCTACTTGGGTGGACTAACGAAAGTAATTGGAGTGTTGTAACTTAATACCACATGATCATAAAAATTGTTGAGGTCAAGGACCTGAACATCGAGTAAATGACAAAGTTTGCTGTAGCCTTTCTCTTCTATCTGTTTATGACAGAGAATTTTCTCAGGTGTTGCTCATATGGCAACATTTCAGTTTCTAGAGCATTTATTGGTGAGGTTTTGTTCTGCTGAAATGGCTTTTGTTCCCTAGGTATTTTGTATGTGTTTTATTTGAAAAATGATTGCATGGTGTGAAAAACAGATGTAAGTATTACTTCAATGTGAGAAGCCCAGTTTCCATAGGGAAATAAGGGCTGAGTTACTGGTCCCTTAAATTTTTGGCAGTTTGATGCATATTTTGAAATACATAAAGGTAAAAAAAAAAATCCCTAAAGTTTGTTAGAAACCTGTCTTATTAAAGATTAGGGCTTAACTAGAAATTTTACCCAAAGACTTACTCCCATTTTTGTTATCAACTTTGAAACAAAGCTTGTGATGATAATTGGTTTTTTTTGTGTGTGTGTGTGGGTTTTTTTTTGCAAATATGACTAAAATATTCTCTTCTCTTTTTTTAGGAGGGAGGGGATGTTTGTTTCTTTGTTTGTTTTAACAATGTAGTGACCAAGACCTTCAAAGCAATGCCGCACAAGCCTAATTTTCATAAGGTCTCCTGGTTTTTTTTTTTTCTCAAGTTTCTAGGTAACATTTAAAAATATCTTCTGAAATACGTTAGGCAGAAGAGCTTGGATTGGTGTAAATTTTTTACTGCAGCTGAGCCAGAGGTTGGTAATCAAATCATTTATATCCTCTCTTCCTTTGTATTTGCAACTTATCTTTTCTGTTGTTAGTACTGTGAAGTGCTTCACATAAGCATATCCTACATCTCTATTGAAAGAGAAAGCTGCTCATCTTAGAAAAGATGAGTGGTTAGAGTGCTGCCTAACACACAGCCAACACAAGGGCAAAGATGCTTGATTCAAAACAACAGCTTGAATTTGGGTCTTTAACCTCCCAAATGAGTACCCTGGTGCCTTTGAAACATACAATTTACCTTGCCTATTTCTTTCTGATACATTCTAGAGTTAACGTATGTGTTCCAGGGAAGAATGGAAACTTTCTTTGTGTATAAGCATATTCAATGAAGGAAAAAAATCAAACCACAAAATGTTTAGTTGATTTGATCTAAAATTGTTTTGCTTAATAACTTCTTTCTGACTGCTTTACATATCAAAGAATATTCAGAATTAAAGAAAACTATTTCATTTCAGGTAAAAGAAACTATTTCCCTAACATCAAAATACTTCCCTACCATTTCCCAGTGGATCATCAGAACTCAAAAAATAATATTAATTTCACACAGACAAGAAGCAGATTTTCACTTTTTTATGAAGCATCAGGAAATATAAAAGCATTTATTCATGCTTATTTTGTTATTTTTTTTCCTATCCTCCACTTACATTTCTATTCAAAAAATGTCACAAAATGGTCCTAAATATTTTGCTTCGTAGTGCATAGCTTTGTATTCTTCACTTTTATCTATTTGGCTTCTGCAGTATGTTAGACTGAGTTCCGTCCCAGGCAGAAGCAGCCAACAGGACTCTTTTCTAAAGTTTATGGCCTTTCTGAGTTTTTGTTTATTTGTTTAAATATAAGTGTATTTGCACAGTTCAATGCAATAGATTCAGATTCAGAATGTACAGGGAAGTTAATCAGGTGGAATCTTAAGGTGTGGAAGAAATACTTCCACTAACGCCCTTGGGTCTTAGAGTCTTGAAAGAGACCTGATCCAATGATGGGGCTGACAGCCTTCATGGGCAAGAGTCCTGCTTGTGCAAACAGCACGCAAATGACTGCTGTGCATCAAGGCTGTGTCACGAATGCATTGCCTTCATCAGTTCAGTCACCCAAAGTGACACAAATTGGCACCTGGCACAAGTTCTGAGAAGTTCATAAAGCTGGATACAATGGATTAATGTGACTCATATCTACTGCCACACAGAGATATGAGACTATCAGGACAGAATTACAAGCGGTAAGCTGAAAATTTATGACAGTGAGGAGAAAAATTACTTTTTTGTATGCTCAAAAGGACTACAAGGAGGAAAGAAAGACTTTGTACACCAGATTTTGGGCAATACTAGTCATGACCTTCACAGAAACCTGAAGACACCCAGAATTATGCTGTATCACATTCTTTTGAACAAGGCAAAGATAGACTTTAAATCTGTCCATGACTTTGATCCTCTTTCCTCACTTCCTGTGAAAGCTGGTTCTGCATAACATGCTGGACCTTGGACACTTTGTGCTTTCCTTGGGGGTCCCTGCAGCAATGCATTTCCCTTGGGATGTTCTCAGAACCTGTATAGTCAAACTCTTGAAGAGAACTTAAAGGAAGATTATAATGATCCTTCTATACCTTCCTCACCTCCCCAGTGCAGCAGTTAGCAACACACCTCAGCTCTCCAACAGACGAGCTTCTAAAAAATAAGAACTGTAGCTATAAATGCTTGATCATATCACAATAAATTTGCTGCTGGAGAGCCAGAGAAAAGAAGCAGGAGGAAAGGAGGCATTTAGGTGCCCAATCCCTGCAAAGCTATTTGTGAGCAAAGAGCTGTTAGGCTAAACAAGAACATGCCCATCATCCCAACGAGATGTCTAAAGATGTCTTTGCTGGCCAGACAGAGGGGAAGAGTTTCCTTGCTAGAAATTAGTTGCTGTTGAGTTGCTGCCTTACACCAGCTCCAGCCAAAACCAGCTACCCTGAAAACTCCATTTGATAGCATAATAATTCCCAGTGAGGTCCCAACTAGACTGAAAATACTGATTAGCCTTGTTTTGTTTTTCTTTCTTTTGGATTTTGTATCTTGCCATGGCGATTTCAACCTTGAAACGTAGAGGTACTGCTGATTCTCTCCCAATCCAGACTGCTCAATATTGCTGTGCTTTCAAGAATCCACTGCAGTCTGCAAGAGCAGGTCTACCTACTTGTCAAACACACCGAACAAGTCATTAAAAACTGCATTTCTTCTGTGGAGGTTGTTGGACAACAGACCAACCATACCCTTTTGAGTCTGATGTAATAATTTTAACCAAGTTCCCATTCAGAAAATTTGATACTTAGTGAGTTATCCAGGTGCATACTTCTTTGTAAAATGCTAACATTCCTATGGCATCTAAAGGTTCACACTAAAAAGAAACTATATTGCTATTTTAATTCTAAGTTTTGTATGTATGCATGCTAGTTTACTGATTTATATAGTTTAGTTTACTATGTTTAAGAAGTTTTTTAGCTGTCCCAATTCAAATAAAGAAAATCCACATATTTACAGAAGCAAAAATAGAATCAACCTCAAGGAGGCTGTTTTGGCTTTTTTTAAACTTAACATTTGGTATGTGGATTACATCTATTTCCATAGTCACATATTCAGAAAAAAAACACATTTTAGCATTCCTTGGGCTGAGTTTCTGATACTAATTTAGCATGTGATATTCTTCCGTAGACAGGTTTTT
Source organism: Struthidea cinerea (assembly GCA_013397865.1). NCBI lineage: Eukaryota > Metazoa > Chordata > Aves > Passeriformes > Corcoracidae > Struthidea > Struthidea cinerea. The sequence goes on from VZTI01003488.1 coordinate 21,834, forward strand.
ATCCATTTTTCAGCACACATTTCCTATTTGATTTTTAATTTTGTTTGAGCAACACATAAAAAGCAGTGCAAGATGAAGAAAAGAAACCTCTTTAAAATAAAGTCATATGTTTTAATAATAACTCTGTAACACATTCAGGTGAATTGGAATGTGAAGCTCTGCAAAAATATTCCGAATGTTTTCTAAGTCTGATACACTTTGTAGACTTGGAGACACCTGGTTTTGTCATTGTATTCCAGCTTATATATAATACAGTCATGTGTTACGTGAGTATATTGAACAGAATCACAGGAATGTGATCTGCCAGTACCTCCTGTCCCCCTTCTGTTGGTGAGGAAATTTTTACCATTCTTTCAGATTGTTTCATTGCCAGCAGTTCTATAATCTAAAAATAAACATTTTGAGGGTTATATTTTTTCAGTTATTCTAGAACTTTCTTCTTCAGCTTCTCATTGCTTTGTTTATAACTTTCAAACCAGAGCCACCACAAGTAGTTAAACCTTTTCTGTCTTGCCTGTTTGTACCAGTCTTGGATATTATGACATTCATTTCTAGCACACAGCAAATTTTACATAAAGGCTCAAATTGCCTGTTACCAAAGACGAGTGTCCCTTTGATCCATTGGTTTGTGGAATCGCAGTCTGGCACAATTTGGTGCAGCTTTCAAGGGCATTAGAGCTCCTCATGGCTGAGTTAGGTGACACTGAGGGCTCCTTGAGGGTTCCTGCCACGACAGACAGAGCAGCCATCCTGCTCCATCCTGCTGCAACATCTATCTTTAGTCAGAGGGTGTATTGGAAAGGAGCTTTCCAGATAGAAAAATTTGCATTACTCTATATATCTTTTAAGATAACGAACACATAATTAAGACTGTCGGAACTAATTACAGAAATGAATCACAGAACAGCCTGTGTTGGAAAGGACCCAGAAGGATCATTGAGTCCAGCTCTTATGGTCCGTGTAGGGATTGAACCCACAACCCTGGTGTTTTTAGCACCATGCTCTTACCAACTGAGCTAAAATTGAAGATGGTACCTTGGAAGCAATGTCATTGAAAACAATTTAGGGAGCACAACTGATGGACAACTCACTATTAGCTCTCATGTCGCATGTAATGTGACAAAATAAGGATAACAAAATACTTGGTTGCACGAGGGAGGAACACTGAGATGACTTACCCCGCACGGCACAAATATAAAAGATATACTTCTACTTTGGACTCGAGGCTGCCTTAGGTCATCTTCTAACTTTATCTCTCTTGATTAAATTAATGTTCATGTCCCAAAAGACAAGCATTATAACTCCAGCCCATCTGCCATCACCTCAGATCCAAATTTTGATCTGAAAATGCAAGCTATCTTTTTTTAAGCAGTGATTTAATTAGCTAGTGATGACTAGGTTTTGGGTCATGCAAATGGAGGTCATGTAGTAGAAAACAATACTAAAAAAAAAGGCAATTCTTATGTTCCTAACCTTACAATTTTTCCAGAGCCTACCTGGCTATGACTGATAACGACCCACAACAATGTCAGAAGGCTCACGGGGATTTGGATGGTGACATGCCCATGAAGCTCAGAGAAGGATGTAGGGGATTGTCTTGGCTGTTGCAAAGAAAGCTGAACTCAGCACAAAGAGGACTGGATGGTTGTCTTTCTTCTGTATAAATGGCTACATCAGTTGAGTGGATTAGCTCAGTTGGTCAGACTGTGATGCCAAGGCTGTGGGTTCAACCCCCGTGTGGGCTATTCATTGAAGAGCAGGGCTTGATGATCCTTGTGGGCTCCTTCTCCCACTCAGAATATCCTGTGATCTGTGATCAGCCACCAGTATTGGGGGAGTGGATCAACTGGCTGTACTAGTCGTGTAAATCAACCAATAGTACTATCCGAGCAGATCAACGACTTTTCTGCCCCTTGGATAATAAAAGGAGCAGAAGTAGTCACACAGCTTTCAATAAGGTAGCCCATACAGAACGTGAACAACACAGACTATAAAAACAACAAACAAGAGTGACAGACATGATCTGGATTCTTGTCATATATATCTTGACAGCAGCTGAGGATAGCGAACATATTATTGAGAATTATGTTAGTACTGTGATTCAACTATTTATTCCAGCTGCATACTCTGATTATTTGTACTTGTGTTGTGATTCAATATGTTGCTGTATCACCTTGCAAAATCAAATTTCCATTTAATGTCAAAAGAGATTCAAATCAGTAAATTTGATATTGAACTTTAAATCCTCCATGTGTGGAACAGCTAATACAAATTGATCAGAATATTGGACTCTGATGCCTCTGATGACTCAGGTTTGTTAGCTCTTCGTCAGAGACTTTGCTTTGTTGCCGGTATCTGCGTTCTGTGTTTTTCTTCTCATTGTGCACAGCTTTTTAAGCCTCTTGAATGTGGAAATTTCCACAGGTGAATATACTTCATTCATGATTCACCGTAATTCCCCTCAGCTTTTCAGTGTTTTCTCCAAAAATCATCAATCACTGAGCCAGGAAAACAGGTGCATATAACAAGGATACATTGATATAACAGTCTTTTGTCAAATTTTGTAGATTAATAATACATAACTTTTCAATATATCTATATTTGAAAGACCTATGGTTCCAAAGTATGAACTCCAGCACAGAAGACTTGTACAAATGAATCTGCTATCCATATTTCAAGAAGATTGCTGAAAAAATAGCAAAAATTAGAGGAGATACACAAGCAGTGTTTGTGGGTTAGAGGAAATAACTTACAACAAATGGCTTAGCTCAGGCTTTTTTATCTCTTCCAGAAGATTTGAGTTACTTGGCTGTATTGTATAAATACTTGAACAGGCAGAAAATATTAGCTCCCAAGATGATTTTTGACCTCATGGAGAATAGTACAGTAAAAACCTAAAGGCAACGAAGTTCAAATGAGAAATATTCCATAAATAAGTTTAACTGTGCACATGATCATCCAAAGGCACAAATTCTGAAGGCAGTGATGCACTCTCGGTCTTTTGAATTCCTTGAACTGAACTCAGACACCTACCTAGAAAACGTGTTTTGGGCGAAGAGAGTTTATTGCACTCAAGAGGGAGTTAGCTGAAGGGAATGCAGTGGCCTGTTATTACTGGCCACCAAATTAGGTGACTGAATGGTCTCTGCAAGCTCTACACTGTGTGAATCTACTTGCTATGTGGTAAAGAGATGCATAAACCCATCCATAAAAAAAAACAAAAAACCAAAACAAACCTGAGACAAGTCAGACATTTTTTTCCCTTAAATTTTTTGCTGGTATTTGAAATATGGGACCTAGAAATGTAATGGACTATGAGTTCACAGACTGTGGTCTCCTGTTTTGACATGTTGCAGTATTTTTTCACAATTTTGGAAACAGCACCACCTATTCCACCTCAAAGTCTGTTTCAGAGCCTCACTGCTTTGCTGACTGAATTTCCATTCCTGATCTATACGTGGCCATCTCACACCTTTTCATTCTCATGATGATGTCCTTCACCTTATGCTCCTGATGCATGTAAACTTATTTGTGTAGAACAGTCATAGCCATGGTCAATTTTCAGTTAGATTGGTGGAACTGCAAATTTTTAATTTTTTTTTGCCTTTTCCTGCAATACATGCCTCTGTTCTCCCATTTATCCCAGCAGTCCTTCTTTACAATTGTTCCATTCAGAGATCCCGTGTGTTGAAAGATGCTTGTATTGTTTTCTGTATTTTTTCAATTTTTTTTCTGCACCACTGCTCTGCTGTTTCTTTTTCATCCTTCTCTATTCTCTGTTCTGTGATCTGACCTATTTTCATTCTGCTATTGCTTTGATTCATTTATGTATTTCCTTTTTATCCATCCACTCTTGTCTGGTTCCTTATCCATTCTACCAAACTGAAGTTTTAAAAGTGTCACTTCAAGATAAATCAAAGTGCACAATTAGGCTAGGATCTTATCTCCTACAGTGGCCAGTGACCATAGATACATAGGTGAAAATATTTTGTTACACTGCAGAAATTCTCCTAGTAGATTAGATTCTTGAGTTAGAGATATCTCTGCATTTCTCAACACAATCAACTTTTCTTCAACATATCAGCCATCTGTTTAGTGAACTGTTGTCAAGCTTACCACATTCAACAGGAAAGTGATTCCTGAGTTTAACTATACATTACACTTTTTATATTACTTTTAAATGTAGTTGATTTTGGTATCACCTTGTTCCTATCCTGGAAGAGACACTGAACAGCTGTTCACAACCCTGCTCTCTTTACCAAACTGAAGAGTACTAGTCTATTTAATTTGGTTTTGTATTGAAACTATTTCAGTTGTTTGGGTACCCTTCTCACTCTGTTGTTTTCTAAATCTATTCCATTCTTTTTTTGTAAGAGAGGTATTGGAATTACACAGAATACTCCAAGAACAGGTAGATATTTCCTGTGTACATTGATACTATCATGTTTTCTGCTCTGTGTTATTTTACCTTCAGAGCAGAGTGTAGTGGTGGTCTATTTTCTTTTTTTTTCTGAAACACTTTGAAGAGCTTTTTTTAAGTCCCAGTAATCAATTACCACTCAGCACATATGCAGAATCAATCACTCTGCATACAATGTTAGAGTTATTTTTTTCTCGCTGTCATTTTGCTTCCATTTTACACTGAATGTGATTTTGCTCCTACACTCTTCTGTATCAACCTGTCTCATAAGATCTGCACATTCATTTGTTGTTTTTAAAATACCAAATATCAGGTATTAAGCTCTGTCACTTTAATATCCGTCAACATGGTGATGCAGACTGTATTACACTTGCAGCTTCCTTATATTCTGAACACTGATAATTGAGTCCAACCTTTTAATTGTTGTTCTGTTATGTGAAGGATTTGCTTCTTATCCCATCATAGAATAATGTTTTGAAGAGCACTTCATGACCAATTTTTTTGAATACCTTTTACATATCTACATAGACTTTGTGAATTGTATGTTGTCTTGGGGTGACTTTATAATGTGTATCCCCTATCGCTACCCTATGCCCACCAATCTTTTCTGTGTCTTTAAACTGAGCCTGAGAAGGACAGAAAACAAAAGACGTTTCAAAGCAGTTGTTTCAAGGACATGGAGATACTCTCCTCTGTTTCTGCAGTACCCTTGGTTTTTTTTCCCTCAGCCAATTTTTTTTTTTCGGCTCTTTTTCCCAGCGAGAGACGGAGGGCTGAATTTCGTTTTCCTAGGATTTTGGTGTTTTTTGTTCTCTTCTTCTCTTCTGGACTGTTTCAACAACATCTGAACACATCAGGAGAATTTTCCCAGAGGCTCGGGGGGGTGGCCCCTCGCCGACCAGCTCCTAGGAGGGGAGAGACCGCACCTACAGAGGACCTCTGAAATCTTCCCAGGTTTTCTCTCCACAGAGAGAGAGATCTCATTATGTAGCATTATTATTCCCCTCCTGTGTGTTTGTTAAATAAATAGCTTTTTATCTCTTTCATTTTCCTTTGAGGAAATTTTTTTTCCCGGACCTGGGGGGGGAGGGGTGGTTGCAACCTGACTTCTATCAGAGGATATTCTCCTCCAAATTTGTCCAAACTAGGACATATGTCTACCCTCTCTAACTGTTTACATGTTTTTTTTAGAGATAAATTATACATAATTTAACCCTACAAAACTTTTCTAGGCTTCCCCAGTGCCCAGGATCTAGCTATGTCTTCTCTAATTCCATATTTTATCATGATTGCCAGTAATTTTACTGTGTAAGCATCAGCTGTATTGGTCTGTAGTTACTGGATCCCACCAATATAATTTAAAAAAAACATTGTATTCTGTCTTTCTGGCCATTTTATGTGAGTTGCAAACCCTGCTTACTTGCTCAATTACTTTATCCTACAGTTTTTAAGGAATGCCTGAGTGAAAATTGTCTTGAGCCAGTAATTTAATATCATAAACATTTTTTTTTCTTAGAATATTCTGTTTACATTTCAATTTAAATTTTATTCCTCTATGACTTTCCCCATGCCATGGAAAAGCACTCTGTAATGGCAATCTTGACTTCAACTTCTAACCCCAGTCACAAGCCCCAGACCCTATCACAAACTCCAATCACTAACACCATTATAAACCGTATCCCAAGAAAAAAATCAACCCATAGTTAAAACTCTAATCCCAAATCAGAACCAAACCCCTAACCTCTAGCCCCCAGCCCCTCATTCATGCTGTAACACCAAAGCCCTAAATCTAACCTTGTGGATAGCATTAGAGTTAGGATTCAGTTTAAGTTTGTTTTTGTGTTAATGCTTCACGTCAGGATGAGGATTTGATTTATTGCTGGAGTGAAGCTAACAGGGTGGCCAAATATTATTGCCAGGTTTAGTATTAGGGCTTGAAATGATACTTGTGGGTTTGGGCAGAGCAGAACTAGAGTTTGGGTTAGGATTAGGTTTAGAATTATTTCTGTGCTTGCAGACAACAATTTGGATTATGGTTTGGTTTTATGTTTAGAGTTCAGGGTCAAGGTTACTCCAACTCTTCAAAGAGGGACATTTAAGATTGGAGTTATGATTCACTGGTATTATTCAGTGATTGAGTTTGGCTTTAGCATTATAGTAGGGTTTAGGATTAGGGTTGTGCTTAAAATTTGGATTTTGTGTTTGAGTGTGGTTAGTTTTAGGTTGATGGGTGGGATTAAGGCTAGGTTTAAAATTTGAATTTTGTGTTTGTGGGTGGTTAGTCTTAGGTTGATGGGTGGGATTAAGGCTAGGTTTAAAATTTGGATTAGATTAAGGTTTTGGGTTTATGTTTAGGATTTTGTTTAATTTTAAGATTAGGGTTAAGGGTTAAAGATCAGGGTTCCTGTTTTGTTTTGTTCAGGCATTAGGGTTTATTATTAGTGTTACTTTTTAGGGGTATTTATGAGTAGAGAGATTACGTATTTTTTAGCATTTTTTGGATTCCACCAGTTTAATCAAGGCTATAATGAATTGGAACCTTTCTGTTTCTGGATTGACATACATTTGGAGCCAAAAGAGCAGTTAAAATACATTGTTATGGATAAGAAAGTCAGATATATGCACTTTGGTTTGAGCAAGATATATTTCTCAAGTATACGCCCAGGTGCTGTAAACATTTCTGTCTTTATTTTCCATTAGGGCCAGCTAATGAAAAGTTTCAGCAAAAGAACTATAACTTTTGGAGGCACTGTTATTAAAGAGCTGATGGTATGATAAAACCTGCATCAACTCAGACAGAACACAATCAGAAATGCAAGTGATGGCAAGGACCCAAACAGACTATGTGAGGTTCAATCAAGATATTATCCAGCCTGAAGAAATCTAAGTTAATTACATGAAATCCCTTCTGTCTTCAGGAGGAACACAGCCAGACGACAGCAAAACTGAAATCATGGCCAACATAAACCATCAGCCACTAACATAATCAACAAGAACATAACATTTCTGGAGACACTTGTAAACTACAAGAACATAGCATTTCTGGAGGTACTAAAGTTTTGGTGTAGTATGTAGTTTTAGAAGAAGCCTAGACTGCTTCGTAGAATTGATTGTTTTGTAGCACTACAGTTTGGATAGCAGTCATAAAAAATGCAGCGACAAACATTAGTAACACTCCTAATTAGTCAGGATCTATGTTTCTAGAGGCCTAGTTATCATTCAAACAATGGGATCCTGAAATGGATTAGAAATTTACCTACTGAAAGACCAAAGTCCTGTTTCATGTATATGCTGAGATTTCATGTCACCCAATTTATTACCAGGGAATACTGGCTACTGCATTTGCAATATGTGTGGTTTTTTTCCACTTCGAGAATGTAAAAAAGCAGATTGCAGCACTGTCATTTAGCAAGCATTGCTGTGCCCCTCTAAATCTCTAACAGCTCTACTGAGCTTGAGGCAAAATACAAAAAATGCTACTCCCAACTGAACAACATCTCACCTTCAGATTTGCAAGGCATGGAAATAACAGACCACGATATACAGGAAAAATGCTATCTTTAAAACAAGAGTAAAAGTGGAGAATAAGCCACAGGTTTTGTACCGTTAGGTTTTGCAGAAATACTCTTCTTCATGCAAAACTGCACCTAAATTTTCCTGGCAGATGTATCAAAATACGCACAAAAAGAGAGAGCAACCACTGTGGTATTATACGATCCTCTGGAATTGATGCTAATACCTTCTGAGAATGTAGAGGTTGATACCATCACATACAGATACTGAAAGTGTTGATGACTTACTTGATGCAGTGGTGCAGTCCACACAGACTTCTTTGACCTCTCCACATACAAATCAAGTTTAAGTGAACAAACTATAGTTTACCTAAGACATTTTTTTTCACAGTAAAGATTTAAGAATGAATAATTATTAATTCTATTTAAATATGTATTATTTTTTAATTAACATTTAAAAATAATTCTGTTTGCTCACCAGAGAAACTTAGCTTGGAACAGCTCTTTCATAGAGTTCAACAACTGGCTGAGCGTCTGGAATGCTAAAATTTGTGTACAGGCTGTAGTAATTTTGTGACTTGTAAGCAGTTTTCTGGTTCAGCTTGGTGGTCAGGATGCTACCCTGTGATCCTGCTGTGACTGACACTGCAGATATAAGAAAGCTCACTCTCAGATTTACCCCACATGATTGAAGGGAACCCTCCCTCTTTCTTCTTTTATACACTTCTGAAATTGAGGTTATATGTCTGAAGCAGTTGGTGTTATCTCTCATGTCCCAGGTTCTGATAATCAGTACTTGCTGACGCTGCCCAGTACAACACAAAGTAAAATCTGTAAAGGGAGCACTGGTTCAAACTGCGTGCGTGGAAGTTAGCATTGCATCTTTAGGGCTACTGCTCTGAGCAAATCCATGAGTCCTATGCTTCGCCTGAGCTCATAGGAAAAGTCCATTGTGTGCAGAAGACACGGTGCACATGCTTCCTGCAATGTTTCACCATTGTTGCTTCTGATAGGTCCACCCTTAAAGATTGTATGGTGTGCTGAGAATCGAAGATAAAGGTATTCTGTCCTCTATTGATACATACAATACTTGGAGGTGGAAGACACCTGCTTTCATACTGGTTTCCATAGACATTCTGCTAATTCTAATGGAATGCAAGCAATTCTAAAATTATCAAATTCAGAGAAACTCTCTTAGACTGACATTCACCTGACTGCACATAGAATTCTTCAGCACTGCAATGTGCATTGCAATAATGCAGTATTATAATGCAGATGTCTAAATATACTGTAAGTTGTTTGGACTCCTTTTATTGTTGGGTATAGAAAGAGATAATCTCAGAATTAGATTCTTCTTATCTGAATGTGGGTTTCCTATATAAACCAGATAGTTTCTGAAAAGCTGTCTGAAGTTGTAGCAGATTAATCGCAACCCTAATATTTCCAGGATGTTAGTTTAGACTCTGCATGATTTCATTTTATGAAAAGTGGCGTGACTGGCATTTTAAATTCATAATCTATAATTCCATGTCTTTGTGGCATCTTGTAGTTCCTCTGTGTTAAACTGTGTGAGACATCACAGGAGTAATTTGTAGTCAGAATGACATTTTAGTGAGTTGCTCTTTTTCTGTTGAATGCATTGTTAAAAGAAAAACAAAAGCATCTTTCAAAAGCAGATAGATGCAGTTGCAATTCATCTTTCCATCCTTTGGATAATGTGTTGTACATTGCAAAGGCCAATACTTGCCATGTTTCTGCCTACATGCTATCTTCCACCTGTTACAATATCAGTGATGTCATGTGTAGGTCACTTTATGATGATAATGCTTATGATTTGATTCTTTCCCATATTAAAAAACAAAACCAAAACCCACTTCGTATTGATTTAAACATGGATTTATGTGTCAGTAGAAAAAATTTCCACAGTGACTTTCCAAGTAGAGTGTCCCCCCAATTTATTAGAGTTCTACCATTCCAGGAAGTTTTTATACCATTGTGTAAGGTATATATCCTCTCCTATTTTAGTTGTAATCTTGCACAAACTTCATCACAAAAAATATGAGTCCTAATGGCAGTTTTCCAAGTCACTGGCCTAGTCAGATTTTACTAGTAACTTTAGGACCAGTCCTCAAGGGATGACAGCCCATTACACTGCAATTGTCCAAGATCAGTTACTACACCCATGGCCAATTCTGTAAGCATATGTTCTCCTGGATTAGAATCTGCAAGTTTTTCTGCCTGAGTGAAATCTAATTTGCTGTTTCAATTCTATACTGAAGAAAGCATCTCCTTCCAGTTGTGTGTCCAGTATGAATGTCAAGATAATTTTAAAGTAATTATTTTGGGTACACTTAATTAATCTTCTATTTCTCCTGATTTAGATCAATGCTTTAATCAAAGCTTTAATGGTTTCAAAGGTTTTCTTGTTGTAGCTGGTTGAAAGAGAGTTGACAGCTTATGGTTCCAGTGCATTGTCAGGCTGGAAGTTAGTATGTATTCCCTCTACTCCCACATCATCCATGTGTTAACTTACTACTGGTAAAAGGGAAATTTTTTCTATGCTATTAACCCAAAATGGAGTATAAGAGCAACAGCTGTATGGACTCAGCACTCATTAAAATGCACTTCAGCTGTTGGACTGCAAACCTGTTTCAGCAGTCTGGCTTGGGAAGGAAAAGAAAAGGGCAGTTGTGCTCTAATATTTATGATTTTCTCTTATATCTAGGATATAAGATTTACTACTAGTGAACCCATCAATAATGATTAGCATGATGGTAATCACATGGCCTTTTCCTTCCAAAGTGTTTGTATTTCTCTAAAGTAAGAAAATTCATATACAATGGTCATATCATATTTAACACATTCTGTTTTAATCTCCTGCCTGAGCTGCTTACAAATGGAAAGTACTTAATGTGAGTGTCGGTTAAGGTATTTACTATCCTATCTACATCAACTTTACAAAGTCATCTGACAGTGAGAAAACTGTTTCTGGAATTTCTCTTCTTTGCTCAGGATCAATGCTTCTTCATACCTTATCTTTCTTACTGTGTTGGGACTTTTCCTGCACTACTTATCATTAAATTATTATTAATTATATTATTGTTGTTATTATTAAAGACAGCAAAATAGCTCATGCCGAATAAGCCATTCAAGGATGATAGCCTTTTTTTTTCATTTTTGAATGCAGATATGATTTGTAAGTGCGAAATACATGAAAATTACATTTTCATGGAATTCTTGTAAGTTGTTATCTTACATTATTGATTTTCTTCCATGTGCAGACAGTCACAACGGTTCCACTCAAGCTTTTGTCTCTGTCTGCACAAGTTAAGCTTTCCAAAACATGAGCAAGTAGCATGTAATGAAACATAGCTGTTAACAATTGCGTCTTTCAGAGAAAGCTGTAGGCTAAAGATTTTGAAATGTAGGGAGTTCCTCAGTTATTTTTGAAAGTTGATGAACCATCATTCAAATGAACAATTGGTTCAAACCACACTCATGCATTTTTTATGGTCACTCACAGGAAAATTTAGCAATCTGCATCACTGACTGATCTCTAAAAATGTAGATATCTTGAACAAGCACAATGTAATGCTTTTTATTTTAGATACATTTCAACCTTTTTTCGCCATGCATATTCTCATCCAAAATGTCTATAAATGTTTCCAGTAAACTTTTGGACTAAGTGATGGTATAAAATGATAAGATTCACAGTTATAAATATTTTTGCTAATTAGAGATGTGATCACATCTGGTGAAACGGTTTCTTCTCCCTGGTTTGTGAAAAAGGGTGAACACATCTCCTTTTTCTTACAGCCATTAAAATAGTACCACAGAAGCCAATCACAGGGCCAAAACTCTGTGGTGCCTCCAGACTCCTTTTGGGTTAACCAAGCAAACACCCTGTGATTCCATAAAGTCTAGATACCTCATTTAGCGTAAGATAAATTGTCTCTGGCATTAAGTCTGCCTCCACTAACCGTGAAGGCTTCCCAGAGGATAAACTGAATGGTGAATGCTTTTTGACAGACAGAATTGGGCAAGATGAATCCCAGCTATGCCGTGCCCCAAGATATTCACAACAGACATTTGTTTTATAGGGCTCCTGCAGCTTCACAGCTTCTTCAGCAATCCCACCTGGTGCTGAATGTTAGAAAGGATTCTGTTTTTCTAACATACAACATGCCTCTTGCCTCTCCCCTTGCTATGGTTTAACCTTCAGGCAGCTGAACACCACAGAGCTGTCTGCTCACTCTGTCCCCCAGAGATGGGGGAGAGAATAAGAGAACAGGTAAAACACGTGGGTTGACATAAAGACAGTTTAGTAGGACAGAAAAGGAAAGGAAAATGTTAATAATGATTATAAGACAATATACAAAACAAGTGATGCACACTGCAATTTCTCACCAACCACTGACCAATGCACAGCCTGCCCCAGCAGTGGGACAGCTCTCTGGCCAGCTCTCCCCAGCTGAACTGTTCAGCATGATGCTTTATGGTGTGGAATATTCCTTGGTCCAGTTGGGGTCAGCTGTCCCCAGCTGTGACCCCTCCCATCTTCTTGTGCACCCCCAGCCTACTCACTGGCACTGCAATATGAACATTTCCCTGGCTCAAGCCTTACCAAGCACAGCAAGAGCCCTGTTTACTGTTCTTGCAGGTTGTTGTACTCCTGAATGTTTCAGGTACAATAACGTTCAGAGCCTTTCCTAATGGACCTTGACATGTGTATGTGCCATTGTTTAATTGTATCTAGATGTAATTAAATTGCATTTTCTTCAGACTGCTTCTCCATTTCATCAAAATCAGCAGTTCCTCCTTTGCTCTTTCAGTTCTCCCTAGTTTGGCACTGTACTTCTGCAGAGCAAAATGCAGAGCTACCTTCCTGGGCAGACTGAACAGTAATCACTGTTCAAAGAGGACGAAATCTGTTCAATTCCCAGTTTTTCTAGCAGAAACGATTTTTAGGTTTTGTGTTCTTGCCTGATGAATTGAGCAATTTAGTTTCAAGCTCTTTCACATCTTCCCAATGAAGACTGGCATCCATTACTTCTATGTGATCTTTTGTTATGACTTGGGATTTGTTGGAACCCTGAATTCTGAGAATTTTATTCTTTCTACTCTGAAAAGCAACGATCCTCCAAAGCACACTCCATTTGACCTTAGGCCTTGGGAAAAACTTCCCAGATTGTGTTAAAGTGCTGAGATTGTTGCTGTGTAAATAAAGTTATGACACTGGGTGGAATATGTAGAGATATAGAATTTAGGTTTATGGAATATAGTAATATGTACATGTAACAAGATGGAGAATTTTGGGTGTGGGTTTGTATGTCTTCTTTCTTCTTCACCAACCTGAGTTTTCTGGTATTGGTTCAAAAAATCCGCACTGAGGGTCAGGTATAGATATTCATTGGGTTTTAAATAAAAACATGTTACTTTGCAATCTGTAATTGGGTAGATTAAAGTATAAAAGACCTTGAAAGTAGAACTCAGGGGTCATATTCTGCCGTTTTTCCCCCTTGTTAACTTAGAAGGCAGTCTCTGTGCAGCTGTGATATAGATAAGAAATAATAAACATAAGTCCGAAGAGAACTTCACGTCTCCTGCTTTCTAATTCAAACTCTGAGTAAAATGGACTCACAGAAAAACAGTAAGTTAAAGAAGAACAAAGCAAAAACTGAGAGGGACTCACAGCTTCTCTGAAAATTCTAATAAAAGATGGTGACAGAGGAAAACAAAACTGATTTCTGGACCACTGTAAGATATGTTAACAAGGTTGAAAGGACAACAAATAAGAAGAACTAAATTTTTTTTCAGATGGCAGGATGTTATTTAGACTTTAGCAGATGGAGGCTTTTCAGAGTCCCAAATATATCTTGTCAGGTAAGCAGAAATTGTGGCATCAGGTGGGGTTCATTGTTGATAAATACAAGTTCCAGAGGAATATTGACCACCAAATGTATTCCTGGACTCCAGATTAACTGTAACAGGTGGAAAGAGCTGTGCATTGCTGTAGGTTGCAAATGAAAAGTCCTAGCTCAGCAAAAAACCAAAGAACACAAGAATGAATAAAGAGAGGAATAAACAGAGAAAGGTTAAAACAACATAAAACTATCAGGTATATTGACAGAATACATTCAGATTCTTCCCTATGGTAACATGATTGCCAAACAAAAGGGATCCAAGATGAATAATGAACCAAAGTAGAAACAGAAAAGTTGGAAAATGTAAAGTGTTCACTCTTTTTTCACAAGTCAGGAAGAAGAGACCAATTCACATGATGTGAACACATCTCTGATTAGCAAAAATATTTATAACTATGAATCTTATTATTTTATACCATCATTTAGTCCAAAAGTTTACCGGAAATATTTATTGACCTTTTGGATGAGAATATGCATGGTGAAAAAATGTCCATATATATCTAAAATAGTGTTTATAAATCTTCTGTCTGAGGGCATAAACACAAAGTATATTAAGAAGGACTTTCCTATCAGACAGTTCTCCCAGTGCAGCAAAGCATCCTTTTAAAAATGTATCAAAAATGAACCAAGGAAAGTGGGAAGACTCAGAAAATCTTTACAAATAACAAGTTTTCATCCTCATTAATAAGTGTAAAATACTGTAGTCTGGACCAGTAAATTATTACACACAATTACCAAAGTGTTCACACTGCTATAAATCAAATTGCTGGAAGGCTCTATAGCAATGTATTTCTTATCTCATATAAAACTACTGCAATCAGCCAGTATTTCCACAGGAAGCTTTGGAAGAGAAGACACTCAGAGAGGTATTTGCAGAAACACTGCGAGACCTGAGCCAAGGCTGAAGTCAGTCCTGTGGAGGTGAGGTAGCAGCAATGACAGTACAAAGGAATCTGCTAATGTGAGGCAAACAGCATCAGCCCGAAGCCCATGACTGGTTCCAGCTGCTGCTGCTCTACAGAAACTGACTCACATCCAAACCCACCCACATCCTGACACAAGATTAAGGGGTTACCAGCATTTCCATCACTGGCACCAGGGAGGAAAGGGAGATACAGAAATCTCTGCAAACGAGGAAAGGACAAACACTAAATAACTGCTCCCTCTGATACTACAGAAGTCTACCGTAGTTGTATCAGAGTGTGTGTACAAATCCTCTTGACAATACATCTGTTTCTCCCTAAAGAATTTAGATTTCTGTGCTGCTGTGGATTGCTGTAGACATGAATCTTCATTTAAAATAATCACCGTCTGATTAATGCTCAGGAGATCACTGATCTGTATGGAACAAAGAGGAGATGTTCTTCCTCACTTTCATACCAAGGGAAAAAGCTTCCACTCACCCTCCACAGCACAGGCAATGGAGCCATGGTTCCATGCAACTACTCCAGCAGTACCAGCAGCAGAATTGCTGCTGGAAGCAACTCGAAAAAGGACTCAAAATGGAGCCCCCACCACCACATAGCTGGTTCTTCTGTTCCTTTTCTTTGTCCTTTCTAAGGAATAAATGTTCGGTTTAATTCAAGAAAAAGCTTTCAGGCCTTTTCCAGCAAAGCGACTGGCAAACTGAAAGCTATTGGAAGACTGGAGAAACCTGTTTAAATGTTGGAGGTTTTGTGATAGGAAGGAAAGGGGACTTGCGTTGACCCCTCTTATGGCTGAGAAACAGTGGCACTAGTGATGGCAGCTAGATACCCTGCAGTTATATACCCGGTCCAATAGTGATTGATCATATCTACATTCAGTACTGTTCAATAATCCACAAGTTTAGTGCCAAAAGTGAAAGAAGACAAGAAAAAATCCCTTAATGTTTCAGGTACCATGGCAGTTGCAGTCTAATCTATTCTTAGTTAGCACAACATATATATTTACAGGGTACATTTTTTAGCTGGAAATTGAGAGTGAAAAAATATAAACCCTCCTCTGATACTTCAGTTTTCAACTACTCAATTACATTAAGTAGTTTTGCATATTGTTTAAAAATGAAAACCAGCCCTTACTCTTTAGGTGCTTTGATACTCTGCGCTACATAGATGAGGATTACAGCTCTGGTAACTGGCAAAGGAGTATGGATTGCTTGTTTTCAGTCAGTGGGGTTTAGAAATGACTGATCCTTCCTGTATCAAAACTTTAAATGTCAGAACACAAGTGACTGAAGTGTCTTCATAACCATGTAAGAAATGGCTGTTAAAATTCACTCTGCAAACATTATTTACATTAGTGGAGGGGAGAAAACTATTATTTCTACTTTAGTATTTTGATGACATTTTAGAACCTTTAAGGATGTTTGATTCTGTGTGAACACTGCAAGATTTCCTGAGGTGTCTTTTTAATTAAAAAAATCCCCAGCATATGGCTTTAGCAAAGAACCAACCAAAATAATGTGCAAATGTGTTTATGTGTGGATGGCTGTATTCCAAAGTTCAACAGTGCTAAATTGGCAGCATTTTCTGAAAAGATAAGATTTACTGTTTGGAAACAGGATGAAAGTTTCAGCTTTGCATTCCTATTACTAGCTAAAAAGAGACCAGTTTGGTTTCCATTTGCCATTTCAGTAATGCTTTATTTATCTTTACTCTTTTGCTCCAACTATGTAGGCATAGCGTAATACTGTCTTCAACATTTAGGAGCTAAAGCTTGTGCAGAAATGAAAGCATTAGAGGATGAAAACTTCAAATGTATGGGTCAGAAAAGTGATGTTGCTCCTATTGACCCAACAGTGCACGTTTAGGGTGTGGAAGAGCTGTGCAGTTTAGGTTTGCTGAGGGCTGTTGGTGATTCTAGACTGGATTTAGTAACCAGTATGCACAGCCTTTGATGAAAAGTAGCCTCAGTTTCTCAAAATCATGCTGTTATACTGGTATCTGTTACACTTGGTAATGCCTAATGCAAATTGATGCACTGTACAAATAATGAGGACATATTATGCTAACAATTAGATTGTCTGCAAAAATGGCCTCAGTCCATTTGCATGATAATGAAACGGCCCACAAAAAGCAAACACACCAGAAAATGAGACTTTATGCAAACTGTCTGATACTATGTGCTGGTTGCAGCCCTTAGAACAAGCCTGTTTTTTGAAAACGGCTAAGAACTTCTAGCAAGTCAAAGACCATGAATAAGCACTGCACTGAAAAACAGAATATGTAAACATTTATAAATCAATCAGGCAACAAGAAATGGTTTGTTTTTTACAATAAGCCAAGAATGTTAAATCTATAAAATTGATTTGACAAGAGGAAAGCATGCTTTATTATTTTGTGTTTATGTTGAAGGCAGACTTCAGCTCTCTTCTAAACAAACAGCTGTGTCACTACAGGTACTTCACCACCCAGTGATTTTAGGTGGATCTAATGACAGAAAAGCTGCTTTTCTTCCCCATGAAATTTCTTTCCTTATGCATTATTAAATTGAAAATACATGCAATCTCACCCTTCTAAGTGTCCTAACATAGGAAAACCTTCTTGTCTGCGTTAGAGAACAAAGGGATTTTCTGAAGTGTTTCTCAGTTTCGTCAGTGATTTCTTGAAGGACATGTTACTCCCATCTCTAGGGCAAAGAACCTTTTAATGTAGCAAGGGGACAGAGGCTTGAAATACCCAAAGTAACACTGAATATAAAACATAACTCTATCTTGCTTACCTTATGTCCTAATTTTATGGCTGATGTTACACTTGTTACCAAATTCACTAATTAAGAATGGACTACATCAAAGCTTGTGCCAAATGCAGGTCCCTCTCAAAGAGCTTACCCACATCTACACAATGACCTTGGATATGAACTTCAAAAAATAACTATTCTAAAAGTATACCTGCAAAATTTAACACCAAAAAGCTAGAAAGTGTCTGAAGGATGATTCCCTATGTGGATGTCACAGCAAGAGCGTCTGGGCCCTGGAACAGGCTGCCTGCTGGCTTTAAAGGGATCATTGATTTTAAAAACTCAAGAGGAAAAGACCCTGAGCAGCCTGTTCTAGTAATTAAGTTGGCCCTGCTTTGAGCAGAACATTGGGCTGCAGGACTTCAGAGGTCCCTTCCAAGCCAAATTATTCCATGACTCCAGGATCCTTCCTGTTTGTGTGAGTGTGTGTTCTGAGTCTATAGAAATGTTTTGCTGCTAATTTTAGAGCAGATGCCTTCCTCGCCAAGAGTGAGTCCACAGCTGACTGCTGTTAGCTGAAACCTTTTTGTGACAATCACTGACTTTGGATTACGGCCTTGCAACACAGAATGGATCTGCTCAAGGGAGGAACCAGCTGTTTTATATGCCTTTTTATACTCATTGAGCATGTGGCTGCATGCTTTATTTACTGAATCACATCCAAATCCCACTCCGACAGAAATAATTCTTTTTTTTTTCTTTTTTTTGTGCACGTATTGCTATGATATTCAAATGCTTAATGAATTCTTCTTTATAAGCTTTAAGTGACATCTTTATACTGTCACAGGGATAGCAGTATTGCTTCACATTTTTATAGATGGGAGGTGATGAAGACAACAGGACAGCTTGCGTGTACAAAATATCTGCTTAAAGTCCTTACTGATGGATTTGGGTCTTGAGTCCATCATGCTGATATAAGCAGCCTTAGGAATGAATGCCATATCTAATCTCAGGATCTGCTCTGTAAGGCACATCTTTCTCTTTTTCAATAGGATACAGGAATGCTCTGAAACAGTTTCACTTAGAAGGGCTTTGCTATTTCATTAATTACCTCATCTTTGAAATTGTTTTGACCTTTTGTGAACCAGCACAGGACGATCTGTGAGTGATATTCTGAAAGCTACAGAAAATCCATTATATTTCAAGTATCTAAAGTGGAATTATTTTGTGGTTTTTTTGTTAAATTAACATTATTCATATTGGTGGGTCAGAAATTAAAATAATAGAATGCTGCAAAATGAAGAGTATAGTTTTTCACTCAATATGTGAATGTAAAAGTCTGAAACAGTGCCACAAATCAAAGTGCTTTTTCCAAATGCTACATTTTAAGTAGTCCTCTCCAGATGTGGTGTTCAAAGACATCAGTATGATTTCTCCTTTCTTTTTCAGCCAATATCACTGAGAAACAAGGGTATGGGAGAAACAGTCATTGTCATGATAGTATGAAAAATTATATTTTAAGTTTAGCTAAGAGGTTTATGCAAGGTGGAGATATGTTCAAACTATCATATTTTACTTTAAAGTGAAGCCATCTTTCAATTTTTAATTTTGGAGAACTCAGAGATGTTTAGAGATATCTGTGGCACAAATCAATTTCTTGTAAAGACCACAGGCAAATGGAAAGGACCATGTTTCCCTCTTCACACACACTTACCCCTGTGCGTATCGACAGATGTTTTTGCCTTGCTTATTCCATCAAAGAGCACACCGGAGTGCCTCCTGCTGTAACGTGGAAGTATATTCCTAAAATGGGTGTGTCAGAGAAGCACAGGGTGCACGTGGAAATGATTGAAATCAATGGCAAAAATATTGATTTCAGTGGAGTCTGATTTTGCTGATTAAGGGCAGATGGTTAAGTCATAACATGTAAGAGAAGAGGGAAGATTTTGGGGAGAGGAAGCGGACACAGGAATGTGCTCCGCAGTACATGGAGAGGAGATGAGTCCCCAAAATTCCTCCTGCTCCAACTCCAAGTAAATCCAGATCTGCTTCCATGGCAGAGGTTCTTGCAGTAGAAGCCTTCTGTTTTATCTAAACAAAAAAAATTAAAATCTAGGGGCTATTGACCACGTACATTTGTTTTAGAGCCTGAAGGTTTAGACCACTGACGTATCACAGCACAGCCCAAGTGCTAATCCAAGGCTACTGGAAATGCAAGGGCCTTGATTTTCTACACTTAATTTGAACAATGGCTGACAGTTGACTTTTCTTATCCCAGACATTATTGTAACTTCTCCACATCCATGTTTTACTGAAAAAAATTGCAGAGAATTGAAATTACCTTCTCAGCCATTCCCTGTCTTTCCCTTTCTCTCTTTTTTTTTTTTTTATCGGCTCCCTTTCACCTGGAAATGTTGGTTTACATCCTAGATAATAAAGTGTGGATGAAGAAAATATTTCCTTAGTGTTTTCTCCACTAGCAGTCACTGCTGACTAGCAGAAGTTTCCATACATCACCCTTGCAGAAACTTGAAGACTTACTTCAGCCACAGAGAGAAACAAACATTGTTAACAGGAAAATAAGACAACTGGGAGTATTATACTGAGCTAAATCATCCTGCTATAACAGTGCTGTGGAATTGCAATTCAGCATCAAAAATAATAAGGGTATTATTTCATCTAGTTTGCTTTATTTTCCACCTACACAGGGCATTTTTATTTCTTTACAGTGTCTCAATCTGATCAAGAAAAAAAGTGTATGATCTGCTTGGCTCTTAAAAAAAAAAATGAAAAAGTAGGGATACTTCTTTGTTCTTTACCATCATAAGTGCATTATTTCTGTGCCTATGCTGCTGACAGTATTCAGCTTGGAGAGTTTTCACTGCCCCTCTGCTCATGTGGATACATTCATGTCTATATTGCTGCAAGCACTCTGGAGAGAAGTGCTATATCCACACCGCATTGCACTTGAAGGGATATCTTTCTCTGTACCACATGACAAAGAGCTTTGTGCCTTCTCATGGAAGTGCTTTACTAGTACAATACAGAACGAGCTCACTGCTCATTAGCTCCCCGTGTGACATGTGACTGCTTCAGTAGCCTCTGCACTGGGGTGCAGGCAGGCAGTCTGTATCTGCTGCCTACAGTAAAGCCAGGCTCCCTGCTGCATCATCTGTTGCTCTGCAGGCTGCTAGTAACCCTGATGCTTTGGCCACTGCTGCATCTTGCCAGGCTGATTTGGCACTTTTTCAGGCCACTGGTGTAGGTGCTAAAAAGCTAGAAGCGGAGAAATTTTTCAGCTTTTTCTCAATATTCTGTGAGAAGACTGTCTTTCCTATGTAAACTATTTTAAACAAGGTCACAGTTTCATAAACTTCTTGCACCTGCAAGCTGTTTTGCAAGATTGTTATGGCTTTGACTTTGAAAATATTTTGGAATAGGTATCTTAGAACTTGGCCAATCCACTCAAAGGGTGGATGGCCGAGGAACCAATTACCTATTGCCATCCAACACACTTTTTGTGATCTATCCTATAAAAGTAGTCAGAAAATTATTAAAGCGCTTCCACTTGTTCACGAGCCTGGACTCTATGTCTTTTTCTTTACCCGTCTCGGACGTAACAGCGACACACTGGCAGAACTCTCACTGTCTGCAACAGCATCTGGCAAGTTGTTGGTATGCCATTTGAGCAAGACATCCAGGAGGTGCAGGGTAGCCACCAGAATGACTGATAAAAATGCACTTTGCCAGTCATGGTCAGTAGCATCAGTCTGGTGGGCTGCCTGACTTGCTGGGGCCCACAGCTTTCCCACAGTGTGGAGAGATTTGGGAGCTAGGAAACCAGTATCCACTGCTCTGCAAACGGGATAGGCTGGAAGAGCTGAAGATCATACTGAGCTCCTTGGGAGGACCTGTCAGCTCCAGATGCATTCATTCCATTCAGTTCATGGTAGTTACTGTCTTCTCCTTGGGACAGCCCTTTCTCAGTGAATTCTGACCAGAGGTTATGCCCCACCCCCAAAACTGTCCTCTTTCCCCCTTTGTTGTGGGGGTGTGTCTGCAAACCTGGCCTCAGCAGATGAGCCTGTGGGCTATGGCCTCCCCCACCCTGAACACAGGCAGGGATGATTTTCAGGACATCTGCTGGGTTTGGCTTTCTTGTGGATATATTCTTCTCCTTTAGTCTTTTTTACTTGCCCCTAGACCTGAGATAATTGAACAATAGTGTCACCATTATCTTATCTCAAGTTCCCTTAGGCGGCTTAACTCACAGTCCGCAGCTCCATTCAGGTCGGGGAGGGGTGGGCTTGGGTGGTTGCAGCTTCTTTATCAGTTTTGCCATAATGGACAAAACTCCTTCATAACAATGTTCCAGCCATTAACCATAACATTTCAGTCTCTGACAGCCCTGATGTGCCCAGAGCCCCTGTGAGGCTTTGGACACAGTCCCACATCACACCCTGAGCCCCACACTGCAGAGCCCTGGCTTTGGAGGGTGGCCTATTCGGGTCATGAGGAATTGGCCAGATGAGCGCAGCCAGGGAGTTGTGGTCAGTAGTTCCATGTCCAGGTGGAGGCTGGGGATGAGGGGTGTCCCTCAGGGGTCTGCCTTGGCACCAGGGCTCTTAAATGGCTTCCCCAATGACACAGAGAGTGGATGGAGCTCACCCTCAGCATGTTTTCAGGGGACGACAGGAAGCTGTGAGGGGCAGGGGCTGAGGGGGAAGGACTTGGGGGTGCTGATGGGTGAGAAATCTGGCATGTGCAAATGTCCAGCTGCTTACGAGGTGGCAAATGCTGAGGAGAGGCTGGACACCAAGATCTCCTAAACAGTACAAAGTTCTGGCTACATTTGGCACAACCTGTTGTAAACACTAGGTTTAGTTTAGCAGCTGCAGCCTTCCCTGGGAGCGCAGCGGGGCTTCCTAGGGCAGGACAGCCATTCTGTCCTCCCGCAGTCCATTCCGGACGGCCCCGCACTCTTGCTCTGTTAGCTGTCAGCCCTGCAACCCAGTGATGGCGAAGGAGGTGAGAAGGGTCTCTCCATGAGGGTTTCAGAGGATCTTTAATGGTCACATCTTGACCCAGCAACCCCCAGAGGTAGAGAGACCTCGTGGCCAGGGAGCAGGGGGTTTTGTCAGATCACAGGCGTGGTACAAGGGCAGGGTTGGGGTACAGGAACCAACAGGGAGAGCCTGAGGGAGTGGCCAGGACTAGGGGCAGGGGAAGGGTGGGGGAACGATGTGTGGTCGGAAAAGCAGTGGGTAAACTGAACCCTACAACAACCTGTGTGAGAATGTTAGTGCCTTTCCTTACAGACCAGTTGCTGGGGCATTTTGCCTTTCAGCTTTTGCCTGTCCAGCCTGGAAATTGACAGTTGGCACAGTTCAATATGCAGCAGAGAGCACAGATAAACATAAAAGTACTCCATGTGTGGTTTTGTGCCCACAGGAGCCTGCTCACTCACTGACACAGCAGAAGGCCACACAGGGGGTCCACCCAGTTCTCACAAAGGACATAATACAACATTTTACATTACTTTACAAAAATGTACTGTTTGCATTCTAGAAATCAAAGAGCACATAAAGAAAAAAAACCTGTTTTCACACACAGTGCATCCTGGATTTCATTTGCAGACCATTCAGGCTGATTGATCATTATAAGAGTATGAGGAATGTGAGACCATCTGCTCCTTTAATTACCTGACTATTCATTATAAACTAAATAATAAATTACAAGAAAGGTAATAAATTGAACACACAGATACACAAATCTGACGGGTAGGTGATAATGGAGACAGCAACGAAAACCAGAACTGCTCAGACAGTGATTGATAGTTCACTGAAAAACTACTCAGGCACAGTCTTGAAGAGGGTCAAGATGAACCTTGTAACAGATAAGCAGGTGGAAACAAGGCTGAGTATTATGGGATGCTTGAGGGGCCCTGTGGACTTTACAAAACTCATTATGGAAAGCCTAAAGGAAGGGCCAAAGGCTGAGAAATTATGGTCAGGGTGGATCTAAGAGGAATAAACTTGAGAAAATAGGGAAAAGGTAGAAATACATGCTGTTTAAACAGTCTGCTGGTCAGTTAGCTTGCCTGAGCCCTATTCCTGATCACCTCAATCTGGCCAATCTACCTATTAAATCATTTTCTTAACAAATTGTCTTGTACAAAGACACTTTCTATCCTATGTGTGAGCCCCGTAGGGTATATATGTCAGTGTCTGGAGACACTCACATGCAAAAGAGGTCCGGATGTCTGCAATTGCAGATACGGAGATAGAAACCTCTGTCATCATCCCTTCGACTCCTCGTACAGCTTCCATGCATGGCTGGATGTTATCTAATGCCTCAAAGTACTGTTTTATTATGATGCAATTCTTTTGTGGGTTTGAACTCCCTGGAGCAATACTGTGAGGGCAAGTAAGCTGGTTGGCATGGACTGAGAGGACTGTGCCAAGTGCAGCAAGATATACTTGAGCAATCTCAACCCTACCAGCTGTATGGTGGATTTTCTGAAAATCCTTTCCCCACAACTATCTCAGGCTTGGACCCCCAGGGATCTGGTTAGTTCACTCCGAAGCAGGACTCAGAAGCAATCTAACAGTGTGGATAACTTGGAGTCATGCTTTTGTATTTGCTTCCAGGCAGTAGTCCTTTGTTTGCAACTGAAGGATACCAGCAATTTGTTGAAATGCCATTTAAAAATAAGTGTTTAAATACTAGAAATAGTAAAAGATTCTATTTTTGATGTTGTAAAGGTTATTTACAAAAACAGCTGCAGTGATAAGTCAGAATAATGCTGCATGACATTGACGTATATTTCACCTCATTTGTAATAGCTGCCATGAGCAGGCCTGTTGAGGTAACTGGTAAA
This sequence comes from Struthidea cinerea, assembly GCA_013397865.1. Taxonomy (NCBI): domain Eukaryota; kingdom Metazoa; phylum Chordata; class Aves; order Passeriformes; family Corcoracidae; genus Struthidea; species Struthidea cinerea. The sequence continues at coordinate 46,230 of VZTI01003488.1, forward strand.
TGCACCTTGGCATTTCCAGCTTCAAAAGCCACAGTGAAGGATTTATAACCACTGCAATTTTCTAACGCTGCTCTGGAAGGAGATAAAAAAAGAATAGTTTAAATGACATCAAGATGGAAGTATTCTGTAAAGAGAAATAAAATTATTAACCCATTCAGTCTTTTCAGAGGCTGCGGCAGTCAAAGAATGATCCTTTCATACAGTCTGTACTAGCACACTATAACTCAGAGAAGCTGTTAAAAACACGAGCAAGGACATACTCTCCACTTCAAAAGTCTCCCTGAGAACAACTAGCATACAATGTAGCAGTTTAAACTAGCTCAGTGCTGTTTCTCTCAGCTAATTTCAGAGTCATAAATACAGGCCTCAGCATATAAAAATTAATTTCTTAATGTTTATGCCACAAAAAGTGCGCCAAACTCTATAAATAATCACTTGAATGAAAGTAATTCATTTTTAAAAATGGCACATCTGAGCTTAAAAGTCAAAACTATGTGAAGAGATGTTTTCTTTAACACCATTATTGTGGCGTTGTTTGTCATCCACTCATTTTTCTAGAACATGTACTGTTATTGTAAGGAAATGGGATTACCAGCTGTTCCTTCAAAAGATACCCCTTGATCTTTAAAGGTTTGGTAACACGTTACCATTTCCAAATGTGCATGGTAGAAATTTGTAGTGTCTTGCAGAACAGGGTTAAAGACTTGTCAGATCTGCAAGGTGAGCTCCAGAAAGAAGCACTGAATAGGAAAACTCCTTGTCCATCTCCCTGCGTGCAATATATTTCATCCAGCTGTATCTTAAATGTTATTAAAGAGAAGTCTCTGGAATATCTAGAATCATGCTGGTCTTCTAGACATAACCTTTCACACCAGGACTTTAGGAGAGTCAATACTGCAGTAGCTTTTTTAGAACAAGTCTGGGTAACTTGGTGTCACTTGCCTTGCCAGGGTGTCATGAGTAAAACAAACCTCCACTCTGGGAATTTCAGTGAATTAATTTTATTTCCAAATAACATAAACTTTTAATTTCTGATTGGAGGTATTGAGAAACAAAATGGTTTCTTTCTGACATTCCTTGTTCCTTACTCCTTTTTTCTGCTGCTCCTTCCTTCTTACTCATTTCCTGTGGTCTGCCATGGGTCCTCCACTGGCTCCAGTCCCTTCAGGTTGTACCTGCTCTAGCAAGAAGTCCCTCATTCTAAATTGTGTCCCAGCTGTGTCCCTCAACTTGTCATCTTTCACATCCCTCCACCTGTATCTTCCTTTGTGTGCTTTCCTGTGGATGTCCTCACGTCTCCTGTGTCTCCTGACACTAGCAGGAACCCGTTCTGTCTTTCCTACCCCTACTTCTTAAAAATATATATTTCAGCAGGGGCACTGTGTTCTCCTTTGGCTGATGTTTTGGCATGAAGTGGAATGGTGTTGGCTTTTGCCAAGCCAGTGGGAGCTGACTGACTGTCACAGGGTCGCTCATCACCTCCTTCTACTCAGGGCACAGTTCCTGCTACCCAAACCCTGCTGATGATGCCCAACACAGAGGGCCAGGGAGCAGCAGGAGAAGGCTGCTCTGCCAGGGGCAGGTAGCCAGGAGCACACACAAGAACAAAGCAGTCAGAGTCAAAGGGACCTCACTGACAAGCTCCCACAGACCTGAGCAAGGTGAGCAGGACAGGTGTGGTGACAGTCACTAAGTCCAGCCACAAGTCCAGATCCCCTGATAAGTCCACGATGAGTAAAAAATCAAACAAGGAAGTCAAGACAGCAAGGCACAGCCATGATCTGGGTCAGATCCAGACATAGTAACCAGGGTCAGCCACAGCTCAGTGCTCTCCAGGAAAGTGGTGAGGCAGACCCAAGGACAAGGCAGGAAATCAAGTCTGTGAGTGAGCATTAGGGCCCAGATCACAAACTTACGTGCCAGTCACACCCAGGGATATTCTTCAGGATTTCTCCCATCATAGAGGCTGTTTAGTCTGTAGATGTAGATGCTTTTTCTCATAAATATGAACAATTTGTATTCTAGAGGATATTACTTTTTGTTTTATAAAATTACTTTAATTTTGGTGGAAGATGGATATTTGATGATGCTTGCAACTATGATCTCTCTGCAGAGCAGTGACTGTACTCTTGGCTAGGCAGTAGCTTGATCTTAATATCCTTGTAGAGCAGCACTGTATGCAAAACACGCTTCCCAGGAAGGTACCAGCACCCTAAGAAACTGCCTGACACCATAATCTCCTTTCAATAGAGCATGTTGCCTGTCTTTTGTTGATAAAAACTTCTCATTGTTGTTATCCTGGCTTGAATTCAAAGCAGTGATCTAGAAATGAAAGACTGTTTTCTCTTATCAGACCCAGGAGCCATTCCAGCTTCCATCTCGGAAAGGATGGTGTTTAATAGCAATCATTTAATTTTGTAGATTTGTATAAACAACCTTAATGATGCCATTAGAATTCTCAAGGCTAAAAGGTAGCACTCCCAGTTCAAATTGTCACATTAAACACGCATGGCCTATTCCAACTAATTGAATTAATTTCCTGTTTCAAGAGAAAACAAAAAGAAAATATTTTAGACCTGAGTTTGCTTATGCTGCTACTATTTTTACTTTGGATTTCAGAATTGAATGGACCCACATATTTTTCTGACTGGACTTTCTCTTCTCCCTTGACAAGCAGTAAATTTGATAAAAATATTTTCTCCTGTCATGTCCTACTCTCTTAATAAGTTTTAGCCAAGCTCACAGCACATATTTAAAAGGGAAATGTTTTTGAAGAGCAGAGCAAAGAATTTCTTTCAAATATCTAATCTAAATTCACCCTCTTTCAGTTTGAAACAGTTCCCCTTTTTTCCTATGACTGCGTGTCCTTGTGAAAAATCCCTCTCCAGCTTTCTTGTAGGTCCTCTTTGGGTACTGGAAAGTGCTATTAGGTCTGCCTGGAGCCTTGTCTTCCCAGCTCTCAGCTTGGGTTCATAGGAGAGGTGCTCCAGCCCTCTGGTCATCTCTGGACTCTCTCTAACAGGTCCACACCCTTCTTAATCATCTTCATTTATTCAGTAGTAATACTCTTGAAACTCATTATGTTGCTTGCACGATGAGGTTGAATTATTCATCAAGATGTGCGAAGTGAAGCCATGGTATTGCAAATTCATAAAGTTGCTGACTCTTCCTAGTTAATTTCTTAAAGTGGCCTTCAAATACAGTGTTGATTACCTTATTAGACTGTATAAAATAACTACTTTTTGAGCAAATTAATGCAAACTTAAAAATAAATTTTCTGTAGAATAGAGGAGTCAAATGCATAAAAAACCGGCAATCCAGCAGTGGATGATTTGAATTTAATTTTAATTTTACTGTGTGCACTGTATTTCAGGAAAAGAAAATTGCAAGTATTTTTTTTCCATTCCTCAGAGCTTTCTTAAAACATAAATGGTATTTTAGACTTATAGTTTTAAATTAGACTCATTGTGAAACTATGCTACTAGACCTAAGAGGAAAATTAAGTTATACATATAAAATAATCAATAATAAATTGCACTGAACCTCTTGAGTTCAACCACTTAATTGTTGTAGCAAAATAAATCACAGTTTAATAACTTTGAAGTTATTAATTTTACATCAGCAACATTCACATTTGTTGTCAGTCCCACAAGACTGAGATACACACAGCCCCTGTTGGTCGTAAAAAGAACCATTTATTTCACATTTTCAAAGACTTTACTGGAGCGCATTAAATTAATAGCTTTCATATTGCACTAGGAAATCTGAAGGTCCAATACAGCACCTTTAGTCCTAAAGTTATTTGCGCTGCAGTTAGGATCTGATATAGCTTGATAAATGCTAATTTGGAGAACCCCATGAAGCCACAATCAGACTTTATCACTGCATTATGAGGTTTGCTTTCTTTTTTCACGACACTACGCAGCATTACTGCTTGCAATATCAACCTCTTTCAGTCTCTAGACTGTAACTGGCAGGACTTGATCTCTGAGTGCCTTTCCAAGAAAAACCGTCAATCAATCTGCTTCTGGCCGAGATTGAAAACTGATGGTGCTAATCTTTTTAATGCAGGGTTCAGAAATTAAAAAGCTGACACCTTGATAATTGCTTACTGATGCTGACTGCCTTGGCACTGCTTGAGTTGCCTGCATCAGTTCACCTGGATTATTTATTCAGCTTCTTGTACTGACTTCGGTTATATGCCTTTTGGGCCAGACATTGCCATTCTGTATATGGCTACCTGACCTCCAATCCACGGTTTCAGTACCAATAAATGTTATCAGTATTACGTGTAATACATTACAGCAATTTAAATTGATCCTTAAAATGAGAAATACAGGTCCTGAGTCACCTGATCTGACTTGAATTTAGGCCAGTTGCAAGCTGGGAGTTAGGCCAGATGACTCCAGAGGCCCTTTTCAATTTAAATTACACTATGATCTTGTCATCTAGGGGGTTCTCAATTTTGCATTTACTTGCCCATAACTACACTTCTGTAAATTAAATTTATTGCTGATAATAACCCAGTTTATTAATATCCCAGCACCATAGTGGCTGAAAAGTGCTGCTAAATGTGCATTACATCTCCATTAAATGAAAGATGTGCTACTACCTTGGTAGAATCCTAAAGTGATAGGAAAAGTATCTTACCTTCCAGTTAAACAGACAAACAAATGAACAAACACACTTGTTTCTCTGTACATATTAGTAACAGTAAAGCCACATGTGAAGTTTGGAGAACTAAGTAAGGTCTCTTTGCACAGAATGTCACAGATGGAGTTTAAATACCACTTTGATTCAATTATCTTTTATCCTGAATGGAGACATTTTACTTTTTCACTAACAGCACCTGACATTAGCAACAGAGGCTGGTGAATGTTGTAGTGTCTGACAGTAACATCTTCCTGAATTTCTGTGTATTCAATTTTGCTGTGTTTGTATATTGCCTTTCACACATGGTTTCTATATGCTCTCGAGTTGCTGTGCATAACACAAGACCTCTTGGAGACATCCCAGTGAAATACTGCACTGTCATCTTGCACGTCATTGTGAAGGCTGTGACAAAGCACTGAAAACACTCAGTGTGTTTCTACAGGGAATTACCCGAACTTTTTAAAACCTGAATGGACAGAAAGGAGGAATAATGGGGAAAAAAAAAAGGAAGTTCAGAATAAGAATCAAGTTAAAGATTCCTCCATGACCAAAAGAAATAAAGACTGATTTTCAATAAACAAAGGACTCTGCAGAGAAGAATCAGCCAGAGTTAGTACACAGGGAGTGATTTAAAAGAAGAGGAATTATACAGCAACAACAAATGGCCATACTGATATGATGCCATATGAGAGATAAGCAGAATGTCAGTACCCAGACAGTAATAAAATCCTGTCGAGCTTCTCTGATCGTTTTTCTTCACAGTAAGAATGATCTGTTTATTCTTTCAATTTGTTTTCCTTATTTTAAGAAGTTTTTAATCCAAACAAGGATCTTCCATTTTATTCCATGAGTGCTTAATTTCCTTAAAAGCCTGTAGCTGAGGTGCTTTGTCAGAAGTCTTTCAGAAATCCATTTTGACTTCTTTATCCTCCTGTTTGTTTAACGATTCAAAGAACTGAAGTTATTTCTTCTAGTCCTGCCTTGTTTTTTTAAAAAAAGCTGTGTTGACTTTTGTTGACTAGATAATGTTTACCAGTGCTCACCATTTCTCTGCTGTATTAAATTTCCTGCTATTGGGTCCTTAGAGACATCAGGTTTACAGATTTATTGTTCCCAGAGCATCACTGGAAGCCTCTTTAAAAGCCGATGTCAGATCAAGACAATTTCAAGCAAGAGACACTATGCCAACCTTTATAGGTCTACAGTTGGCTCCATTCATTTTTTATACCTCTTGGATAAATGCCATCTGGCTCTGGTAAATTTTTTAGTGTGCATTTTGTGAATTCATTTCTTACCGTCTTCTATACTCTTTTCCATTTTCAGCAAGTGATCTGATTATTCACTCAGAAAAAATGGATAAAACATGGGAATTTTCCTAGGTTCTGTCATGGTAAACACAGAGAACTGATTTAGCGCCTGTGCAAGATCCTGATCTTTTTCTGAGACTCCTTTTTCCATGTTGTTCTCCAATTAGTCCAAGTTACTTACAACTAAGTTTTCTGCTCCTAATATACTGTGAGAAAAAGTTATTATCTTTTATTCTTTCTGTTAACTGCTCTTCAAAGACTTTGTACTGTGATTTCGTATAAAGAGATTATACCGTCAGCAACTTTTAATTATAAGGTAAATAGCCTAGGAAGCATTTTAAGTTAAAAAATGTAAATTGAATACATCTAAAACTTGATTGGTCAGAATCATTAGAAGGGAAAAACCTAAAATGTAGTTTCTTTTAAAGGAGGCATTCATAAGTTATACGCTGTTATTTAAATAAAAACACACTCTGGACACTCACAATTCACAGCATCTGTGAACAAACAATCAAATGGCTATCCTCTCATTAGACCAACACCTAGATCATGACAAGTCTTAGGTATCCCTGATGCATTATTGAGGAAGACAGGAAAGAAGAGATGCCTTCCAATCTTATCCACCCTTTCTGGGATTTTGTGAAAAGATATCTTATTTACTCACAAGAGAAGCAAAATAAAAGCTGTTATTTGCTAAAAAGGCAAGCATTAAAACACCCTAGAAACTGTGCTAAGGAATGTCTGGGGGAAAAAAAGAAAAGATGAGCCAAATTATTTAAGTGTTCCTCTGACAAATTCTTAAGTTCTCAGCAAATGGGAACAAATTAGTTAATCATTGCAAAAAAAGAAAAATCTCCCAGCTAAAAAAATGATTTTTATTTATTATTGCTATACAAATGTCCAAAGTCTGATTGTGTTTTAGACATCTCATGAATTTGTAGAAAATATTCAAATCCTACCATTTAATTTCAAATAGCTTAAATCAGCCTGAGAATTTTCCTTCTTTAAATGCTAGACCTGCCTAAAGACTTTAGAAAGAGGTGAAGAGAAGGGGAGGAAATAGAAATGAAATAAATAGAAAATAATAAATGTAAGGGGAAAATTTAATTCTGTACATGAGGAAATAAAGGACTTGACATTATTTTATAATGCCCACCAATAAAATGTTGCTTGTATATTACCGATAGTTGGGAAAGAAGAGGAAGTTTGCAAAGAGAAAGGGACATTCTCTTTGTTAAACTCCTTTATCGTACACGTACCAGCGTGTTTATCACTTGAAACAGCTGCTCACTTAATATCTCTGGTGTCATGGTAGTGCTAGGAGTGTATTAGCAGTAGTTGTAACTAATAATTCCTTACCCTTACGTGCTACATCCACTGAATTTCAAATGCTTCCTAGAAGGAGGTCAAGACAATTATTCCTATGGTAAAGAATAGAAGAGAAATATGGGGTGAAAAACTGATAATCTTAAGATGTAAAATCACAAAGACAGTGATTTATGATACTCAACCAATTTTTGTCCTTAAGTGTTCTGATTTCCAATTTATTTCCAGTGTAATTTAAAAAAACCCATATACACACACTTGTGAATACACACACACTTTTAAAAACTTTATTTAATAAACCATGATGATCTCTGTCACAGGAAGACAAATTAGCTAGAGTTACGAGGTGGACTGAACTACACTTTTTGCTAATAGTGAGCTCGAGGTCTCTCTGTAATGCCAAAGAAAGCTTTAAATCCAAGTCTATATGAACAGAATGTAAACCAGATTATTAACTTTTAGAATAGAGAAAACCCAAAATGACTAAGTCATGACAGAAAAGCAGGTTTGGTAAATCAATCTCCTCCTACTGCTGTACCCTTGGAGGATGTGCCTTTGCTCTTGTGTTTGGTTTCTCTTAACTCATTGTCTTCCTAGAAAGGAACATATTCTGTGTGCTCCTCTTCAGTCGTCATGGAGATGCTACTCGTCTCATAGGTGTGCTTGCTCCAATTCATCCTCTTCTCTTCAGTCCCTGCTCATCAAGGAAGCCTCCCCTTCAGACTTACTCTGTAGTGTCCACCTTGTCTTCTGAAGAACCTCTGGTTATTCCAAGGGGATCAAGCAATCTTACTCTCCTTCTTCCAGAGATTTGCCTGCCCCAGTCTTTTCTCTTCAGAGAACGTTTCATAATGAAGTTCAAAAAAACCCAGAAAACCACAAAAACAGCAACAACCAGAAAAACCACTAACCAAAAAACCCCCAAAAAAGCACCAAAAAACCCCCCACCAAAAACACATGCTATCCACTATTGTAAATAACATTTAGATAAAGGAAGTTAACCTAAAAAAAAAGGGCACTCAGTCAGAGCAAGAACACATGGGATAGTTATTTGGTGTTCTTGAATAATTTGGTACATTTAACAATAAAAGCTTTTATATTTCCTAATGTGATTCTTATAAGGTTTTGTTTGAGTTACTGAGGCATTCTCTTCATGGTGTTCTCATAATATTTTATTTTAACGTTTTAGTTCAATTACTTGATGGCTTTCAGCTTTCTGCAGCTGAATTATATATATATATATACATAGCTAGATAAATGTATAGAGTCCTACAGAGATGGATACATGGCTTTTCCAGTTAAGATTTTACAGTTTAAAGAAAACTGGTAGTATGAAAAACAGCAAACCAGCAGCACTGCAGATAAGGAGAAGACAAAAATACACAGTATTAAATATTGGTACCCAGAGCAGAAACAGGCTACTCCTTCAGCACATCATGATTATGGCCTTGATCCTTGCAGGCACACTTACTTCGACATTAACATAAAAGTGCCAGGCTTTTTACCAAGAGAAAATAACCAGAAATTTGTCTTTTGGTTAATTTGCTCTGTATAGAATGTATTATTCATCACTACCCTGCAGAGCCAAAGCCAAGCTACAGCACAATATCAGCATGGTTGCAGTTAGTCCAAACATCATTTTCCTTCAAAGGAAAAATCCTCTGTGTGCTCTCAAAGTTGCATGCAGACTACGGTTTTACTTTAACCAGGCAACAAACACTGACCAAGGGAAGGGCAGGCAAAAGCTACAGTGCAAATCAAGTTTCCTGAAGACTCACAGTGGGTGATGAAAGCAGTGCAGGCTGTTTTGTCCAGAGATTCCACATACATAGCCATAACAAGTGTGAGCTATTTGCAATTGTTTAGGTTACATATTTTTGAGAAGGCGCTAAGTGATACAGGCTGGAACAGTGATGATAGGGGCAAATCCTCTGACACTAGATGATTGAGTGGTGCAAGCAGGGAATAAAGAATGAGTGGATCTTATCAGATGTAAACCAGGAGAACATATGTATTAAATAGAGTGGGGAAACAGCTGCTCCTTCACCCTTCCTTTTATGCAAGGACAAGGACCTGTTCTGAGCATTTGCAGTCTTAGGGATGTTCTGTGTAAGATCTGAACCTTTCCCTCTGCCTTTCCGTGTACGAATTAAAACACTAACTCTGTGCAACAGGAGTAGTGTGTCTCTCGGAGGGGGCCATCTGTGTGTCTCACTTTCAAACAGCATTCATTGCATGGTCTGATTCAGCTGAGGGTATCTCACTGAACAGTATTGGTCACACCACACCGCTCCTGCGGATGAATAGACCCAGATTTGTCATAGGCACTCTGCACCTGCCCTCCCTTCCCCTTTCCAGCTGAGACTGGCAATGCCATTCACTGAAGTGAATACAAATACGTGCAGGAAATAAGGACCATGGAGCAAAGCGCAAGAATTATGACCCCCTTAGAATTACTTTGCATCTGCTCCAAGCTCAACCTTTCTCCCTCATACTAGACTCCTCCTAGAAATTAGTCAGCTGAGTTCAGCGGCACCTGAGTCACAGCTTCTTTTCATAGCTGGGTGAGAGGAAAGTGGTATCAGCAGAGACCTCAGAGTTCGCTCCTTCCACAGACATCTGGTCTGTCACCTTGAGGAGTGCAATCCAGAAAGTTCCACAGGACAGCTATTCCACAATGAATATTAATAGACCCATAGGTCCACGGGGAGGTGGCAATTTTTGTTGGAAAAGAGTTAGGAGCAATCTCAGGCATGGCTGGACCCTGCAATACCAACTCCCACTTACTCCTAAGAAACAGATTCCCTTAACGTTTCCATATACCTTGACCTGTGCAGAAAATTCCTTGTAATTCCCTGTCTGTTGGTGAATAGATTAGTCTTGGGCATGCAGGAGATAGAATTGGAGGTTCACTAAGGTTGGAAAAGACCTTCAAGAGGTCTGAGTCCCACTGTTAACCCATCACCACTGTGTTCACCACTAAACCATATTCCCAGCTGCCACATCCACATACCTTTTGAACACTTTCAGGGAAGGTGATTCCACCACTTCCCTGGGCAGCCTATTCCAATGCCTGACCCCCCTCAGTGAAGAGATCAGTGATTACAATGCCATTTTGTGCCATCTTCAGCACACCTCTTTTTCTCGCAATCCTGAGGCAAGCAGAGCAGTGCTTCTTTATGTCTCACCAGCGACGAGAGAAAGCCTCACATAAGATAAATACCAACATAAATACAGAGCAAAGATGCACAATTTGCTCTTATTGGAGATGCTAATACATGAGATGCTCAGGAATTCAAACCACATATTTAATTTTTTGTCTCCAGCAATTCTGTTTTGTCAAACAATGTCTACTTCCTCAGTTTTCAGAGGTATATAGACAGTCCTGGTTCCTTTTCTATCTATTAGTAGCTGCTGGCTATCCTTCAGTCTGCCACTGATGCATTTGGATATTTATTTATGAATGCACAACTGCTGAGAGAACAGTTTTAAAAAACACACATTAAAATTTCCAGGATACCTTTAAGATTTTCAAGTGGAATTTTGGATTCTTTCTGTGTTCATCTAAACCCAGGTTATAAACTGTGGTTTGTTTGGTTTTTTTTTTTCTCACCAAGCTGAGGCAAACATCACTTCCTCAAACAATTTCTCAGTAGTGTTAATTATTTTTGGCTTCTTACAGCATTAACCAACATTGTCATAATTTTTTCAAACTGGAAATATTTCAGCCCTCATCAGTCAATATTAAATTTTATTGCAGTTTTAGAGACTGCGAAACAGATATTGGATTGTTTGGATACTTTTCCACCTCTAAAGAAAAAGTTTGCAGGGATATATGCTTATCAGAATGGGTGGAGGATAACTAAAAATCCAGATTCTTGTTTTTTCCTTGGCATATTTAAAAATACTTAGTTTTGCCTATGAAAGCACTGAAAAACAAATGAGAAGCAGCTGTCAAAGGCAAGGAAAACTTAGAAGAACTAGGGTTACATGTTCTTTTGAGACACTGTCTTGAGCCAAGTAAGCCTCTGTGACTCCTACCTATGTATTAGTTCATGCCTAATCTTGTACAAATACATGAAGATGGAAATTTCCGTGGCATTGACATTGATTCAAAGTACTGAGTAAAGATGGAGCAAAAAACAGAAGACTCACATCAAATATGTTTGAAAAGAGGCATCAGAATTGTGTGCTCCAAGTCTCCAGGGTATACCAGCAAACAGTATAACAAATGGTATCAGTGGACTTTAAATGCTTATAGATTAAAAGGTTAGTTTTACTTCTTTGCATACAAAATAATAGGCTAAATGCTGTAGATAACACAGGAGGAAATAAGATATGCTTATTCCACCCATTGTTTTAAGAGAAGTCAAACTCCTCTTCCTTATTCATCTGAATTTTCATCAGTTTTATGGGTAAAGAGCTGATATTAAAGACTTTCTTGAATTTGCTATTGATTTGCAGCATCATTGTGAGCTTTGTTCTTACATTCACACTTAAAAGTAGAAAATAATAGAAATATAATTTTGTGCATTTTGAATGTTATCTCTGTTTTGTCACACAAGAACAAACTACTCAATAAAACTGTGTGGGAAGTATTTGGATGCAACCCCAGGCAACATACCTGAAAATGTCAGATGAATACATCAGTGTTTCACAGCAATCTCCTGCTGTGAAGGTTTCCTCATGTTTCATTTAAACAGACAGTTTTGTTGCCATATAAAACACTAGGAATACTCAGAGCTTGAATTCTGCTTTGAACAGAGAATCATCCCAAGGATTAGGGAAGAATTCTCATAAAAGCATCACAGAGCAGCACACAAAATATGTACACATATTATATATACATGTGCAAAATTCTATATATATTTAGTGATAAGCGCACCATAATTTTGAGCCTGATATCTTTTTTGATAGAAGCCATAGTAGAAGCTTTCACTTACCATGTCTTCCAGCCATACTGACGTAGATGCAAATCAGATCACTGTGTGTCCAAGTGCTGCTTAAAAATATTTTGGTTTTTTTTAATGCAAATACATTTCAACACGTTGCTTATTATCCTGCTGTTGACAGAAAAAGGGGAAAAGCCATCACAGACATCTTAGAAAACCAGGTAAGTTCACGATTACCTTAAAGCCTCTTAGGAGTTCTATTTTTTTTTTTATATAACGTCCTGGGTTTAGCTGGGATAGAGTTAATTTTCCTCACAGCAGCTATGGTATGAGGCCATGTTTTGGATTTGTGCTGGAAACAGTGTTGTTAACACGGGGGAGTTTTAGCAATTGCTGAGCAGCCCTTCCACAGAGCCAAGGTGTTTTCTGCTCTTCACCCCACTCACCAGTGAGGAGAATAGGGGTACACAAGAAGCTGGTAAGGGCCACAGTGGGACAGCTGACCCTGGCTGACCAAAGGGACATTCCATACCATATGGCATCATGCTCAGCATGTAAAGCTGGGGGAAAAAGAAGGAAGGGCGAGACATTTGGATTGATGGAGTTTGTCTTCCCAAATCATGTGTGATGGATCCCTGCTTTCCTGGGGATGGCTGAACTGCTGCCTGCCTGTGGGAAGTGGTGAATGAATTCCTTGTTTTGCTTTGCTTGTATATATGGCTTTTGCTTTACCTTTTAAACTGCCTTTATATCAATACATGAGTTCTGTCACTCTCATTCTTCCCGTTCTACCCCCCATCCCACTGGAGGATAAGAACTTTAAGTGCTTCAATTTGCCTCTTCTGCTACACAGTTTCCAAATCCTGCAGGAAGAGAGATTAATTATTGTTTCTTAAACAGAGGAAGTGTGAATCCTTAATTTCTAAATTATGTAAACCACACTGAGGTTTGGAGTGAGGTCCAGCTATGTTTGCCTATCTGTGATTTCACATAGAAAGCTTTTAATGCTGACTGTTTCTTATTAGAATAAAACCCATGAGAGGAGATATGACTGTGTGCACATCTTTACCTTAAAACAGAGCGTAGATTACTACAAGTTGCGCAGCAAAAGGAAGTAATCAGTCAACAATTGTAGCAACTGCTTTATGTTCTGTAATGTTTTGCACTTTGAGTGGTGCCAAATGGGCACTAATGAGATTTATCTAAAGCAAACTAGGAGGAAGAACAAAAGATGGGGAGTAAAGAAAGGAAATTCAGAAGGCTGGGTTTAGACTTCAGAATTCACTCTTTTTTTTATGTATCTTTCAACCTTAAACACAAAACTCATTATTACTCAGCTGTTCATGGGGAAAAAAATGAGCATAAAAATCAATGATCCAAACACACCCAATTCATTCGTAGTTGAATTACCATGTTTCTGTGCATTCCACATTTCTAGGAGGAGTGAGCCATTCTGATAAATCTGTCAAATAGTATGCCTTGCTAGCAAAAATCATTGCCACTTCAGTTGCTTTTGTTAGCAGAGCTGACTGAAAAACAAGCCTTTTGATCCATAAGAAATTGGCATTTTTTTTACTACCTAGTAGTGGAAATTCCTGTATCTGTATACAGGGAAACTGATATCTGCAAGGAAGCCTTGTGGTAGGATTCAACACTGAAATAAACAAAAAGCAGGGTTTGCCCTGTTTATAACCTCCATGTTGTTATAACCCTCATTTAATATCTGAAGCTGAATTGGATCAAAGTCCACTGGAAAAATTTCCTCAGACGTCTGGCTGGGTTGAGGTCCTTGACAGGGAAGAAGAAAAGGAGATCAGCAATACAGAGCCAAGGACAGGTGATATCAAATAGCAAGTGATCAATGACTTTGCTGTGTAAAATACCTAGGTGAGAGCCAAAGCTGTTGTGAGTTGGACACAGCACGAGGGTATCAGCCTCTTAATGTTCATGCATGTGATGAATAGTACCTGCCACAGTTCTGGGCTGTACCTCAGCAAAATCTGAAGATGAATATAGAGAAAAATGATAAAAAAGTCAGGATGCTGAAGAAGCAGCCTCTGGGGAATGATTATGTAAGTGAAAAGATGCAGTTTTTTTATGGGGGCAATACTAAATCAGGCACAAAACTTTTGTGGAAGACCGGCGTTATGGAGTGAGAAGGTTAAGTCAAGGAATTTCATGAGAATGCAATATAGATGTGATGATATGATAACTTAAATTACCACCAAACATTAAAGGCAGGCAAGAGGCAAGCTGACTATGGAGTCGCCATACTTCTCACAAACTACAAATACAAATATCAGAAAAATTGTTTCCCACAGAAAAGTTCTGTATTTGCAGACAGTTGAGCACAGTGTTTAAAAATCTTTCTACCCTCCCTTGTGCTTTAGAGAGGAAGCGTATTCTACCTATAGAGTTATTCTAAAATTAAAATAAGAATATCTGAACTGCTCTAGAGCATGAGGGCTTTGTCAATTCAGCCACTCTTGCATCTCAGTTTAAACAGTTTGATACTGCTAAAACAGAGAGCAGTCAGCAACCAAATTCCACACCTCTCTGATATCCCTCAAAAGGAAGCAGTTGTGCTTCTAAACGGAACTTAAAATAATAAAACCTTATAGCAAAATAGTTTCATAAAATACATTGCTTCACTGTGATACTTCTAATTTTGTGTGTTCTACAGGAATTTCTTTTTAAAGAATGAAACTTCTTTATATTTATTAGCTTTCCAGAAAATTAGCAACAGTATTTACAAAATATTTCTTAGGTTTGAATGTTATTCTGATTTTATGTGTGGCGAACCTGTAGAAAATACCTTTGCTTCCTTGGGCTTCCTCTGCTTTTGTATCATAATGAAGACCCAGGGTAAAATATCAACAGCTGAGCATAGTTAAATATTTCATATTGAGTTACAGGGAACTTCCTGAAGTGTGCACTTTCTGAGAATTGTTTGTGCAATGCTTTTGTTTTGTATACCGACATTAGTATTTGACTTGTATGTCTACTTTGAAAGTATAAATAAGTACTGACATTCTTTATAATTTTTTCTCTAAAAAGGTGACAAGAGCTACATTAGTGCTTAAGAGGCTAAAATTTAAAGAGGAAAAATTACTACATTGTGTTCTTTTGAAGGAATCTAAGTATATGGCCTTTTCATATGTTTAATTCTATGTTTTATTGACTAAACTGTATGTAATTCTATAATATTCTGTTTGAAAATATTTATATGTATCCTGTATGTCTGCTTGAAACTTAAACCATTCACCTTGTACAATGTTTAATAATATTTTATTCAATTCTACTCAAGAGATCACTATTAACAGCTGATACCTGGCTACGATGATCCAATTTTTGAGTCGTTTCAACTAATTATTGTAATAAATTGTGGTACATTGAAACTTGAAACACCATGAGGATACTCTAGGGTAGTCTTTAATTGTGTGCTAGAAAGTATTCACTGGTTATAGAAACTTCTGAAATTATTTAAGCTTATCAGAGATGTTATGCACTGGTTTGGGAATTGTATTAATTTGAAACAGTGATTGCACTGGTTTGATTATACTATCCTTTTCACTGTCATGTAGTTTTTCCACAGAGCACACATTGTATACGTTAATTGCTAGAAGTGGTTTTAAGGCCCTGATTAACTTCATTGACTTTATGTAATCCAATAACTGCCAATGCTTATATGGCACTGCTAAAAGTGACCTTCAGATCTAAATTCTTGGTACCATTCATCTACAAACCAAAGTCCATGGCACATCAATTTCATGAAGCAAAGTCTGGAGGCAGATACATAGGAGGGTTAGAATAGGGAATCTAAGAAAATGAATAATTTTGAGGGTTAGATTTAGATAATCCCTGTGAAATTCAGTAGTGTAAAGACCAGTTAGCTTATTTAGCCCAGCACAGTGAATAATGGGTAAACACTTTTGTAGTGAATAGAAAGACTCACCAATGACTGAAAATTAAAAATATTGAACAATGGGTATAAAGTCACTAGGAGCAAAAGTAGTTTGGAAATTGAAAGTTATTTCAAGATAATTCTATTTATTTTATGAAGAGAGGTTTTTAATCAAAAGGATCAACTCAGGAGGCCTCTACCTAGATATTTTTTACTTTGAAAAGAAACAAGTAATAAATACTTTGAGGCGAAAGAGCCACAATTCTTCTTCTGTAAGCACTTCTATGAAGCATTCTACAATATGCTGCTTGAAATCTTCCAAGCATTTATTCTGTGTGTACCAAGCAAAACTCTTGTGCATCAGTCTACCTCCTCCCTGATCTCTGAACTCCAGCATATCTATACAACATATATTTGAGCTTCAGAGAATAATCATGAGCCAGCTGACCACTCATAAAGAAAATGGTAAAGAAAAAATTCCTTTGATGTATGTTTTCCGGCAATATGCAGTCACATGAAAATTTTCATTCCACTGTGCCATAAATCAAAGTATTACAACAAACAGAGGGTGGTCAATAACACATAATTACAGGAAAAAAGACAAATGTTTCAATTAGAAACTTGCTCTGGAGGCATTTTTAAAAGGTTCTTGGCACCAACTCTTAGAGCAGAGAAATAAATCCTGCAAAATCAGTCTGAATCAATGTTGTGGCATCAAGATCTACTCTTAGAATCATTGACTAGTTTGAGTTGGAAGGGACCAGTAAATGTCATCTAGTCCAACCCCCTGCAATGAGCAGGCACATCTTCAACTAGATCAGGTTACTCAGACCTCCATCCAGCCTGATCTTGAATGTTCCCAGGGATGGAGCATCTGCCACCTCTCTGGGCAACCTGTTCCAGTGTTTTACCACGTTTGTGATAAAAATTTCTTTATTATGTCTAGTCTAAATCTATCATCTTTTAGTTTAAAACCTTGCCCTATTACAACAAGTCCTACTAAAACATATATCCTCATTTTTCATATAAGCCCCTTTTAAGTACTGAAGGGCCACAAGGAGGTCTCTCTGGAGACTTCTCCAGGATGAACAACTCCTACTCTCTGAGTCTTTCCTCGTAGGAAAGGATCTCCAGCCCTCTGGTCACCATCATGACCCTCCTCTGGACTGTCTCCAACAGATCCATGTCCTTCTTATGTTGGGGGCTCCAGAGCTGGACACAGCACTGCAGGTGGGGTTTCACCAGAGCAGAGCAGAGCAGAGCAGAGGGGCAGAATCCCCCCCTTGCTTTGCTGACCCCGCTACTCTGGATGCAGCCCAGGACAAGACTGGCTTTCTGGGCTGCAAATGCACACTGGCAGTTCATGCTGAACTTCTCACCAAACAAGTCCTTTGTGGGGGTTGGTGATGCCTTTGGTTAGGGGCGAACAGAAGCATCCCCTGGGATGCTTTGTTTCCTTGGTATGGTCTGTCCCGGTTTGACTCTCCCGGTTGGCTGCCAGCCTCGTCACTCCCCTGGCATTCTCCCATTGGTCCCCATTCCCTAATCCCACCTTTCTCCCTGGCCCCGGATAAAACGGGGACCCTTAAGATCAGGTTTCAGATTTGCTTTGGAGTTCAGCTGTAAGCATGGAATAAACCATCCAGCAGGATGATAAGCAAATCTCCTTCCTGCCTCTTTGTCACCTGACTGTATTACTGAATATGCCCCAGGTTCTGTGGGCTTGCGGGACCCCACAGAGCCGGGCTAAAATTACGGTAATAGTCCTTCTCCTCAGGGCGGCCCTCAATCCATTCTCCGCCCAGCCTGTATTTGTGCTTGGGATTGCCCTGACCCAGGTACGGGACCTTGCACTTGGCCTTGATCATGAGGTTTGCATAGGCCCACCTCTCAAGTTTGTCCATGTCCCTCTGGATGGCATCCCTTCCATCAGGTGTGTCAGCTTGCTGTCACTTGGTCTTGCCGGCAAACTTGCTGAGGGTGTACTCCATTTCACTACCTATGTAACTGATGAAGATTAAGCAGCGCTGGTCCCCATATGGACCCTGAAGGACACCACTTGTCACTGATGACCCTCTGGACATTGATCTGTTGACCACTACCCTCTAGACCAAACCATCCAAATAAATCCTTGTGCACTGAACAATCCATCCATCCAATCTATCACTCTCCAGTTTGGAGAAAAGGATGATGTGGGGGACTGTGTCAAAGGCTTCACAGAAGTTCAGATAAATGACACCTTCTCTCATCCACTGATGTAGTTACTCTATCATAGAAGGTCACCAGTCTGGTCAGTCAGGACTTGCCCTTGGTTGAAGCTGTGCTGGCTGTCTCAAATCACCTCCCTGTGCCTTAGCAAAACTTCTAGGAGGATCTGTTCCATGACTTTTCCAGGCACAGAGGTGAGGCTGACAGCTGGGTAGTTCCCAGGGCCCTTTTCTCAGGGTGTGATGGGAATTACAGTCAATTAAATTAATTGTTTAAAAGTGAGAAGTTCAAACAAAATGAAAGATTTTTTTTCTCTTAAAAAGAAAATAAGGCAAGGTCTTTTAACAAAACTTTCCTAATGTGTTGTAAAATTGTGGGAGTATCTAACGCAATGTTTTTGAAGTAATAGACCAATTTGGTGTTGTTTGATATTGGAAAAGGCAAATTATAGGTTCAAGTCTAGTGTGAAATATTTCTGAAACAAACATTTAGCAAGCATGGGAAAAAAGGTAGCCTGTCACCATGAGATATGAACAAAACATACTACAGGTGTAGATTGGTACATGATTTTCACATTTTAGTTTGATAATACACTTAATGCCCCATATTCTTGTTCTATTCATTGATTATTATCATTATACTCAGTTCTACTTAGGAATTTGCCGTGACTCTTAGAATTATGACATGTGACAGTAAGAATTTTGATAGGTTTAGTAACATAACTGACAGCTCATTTGCAGTTTCCAGATTACAGTGCTCTGTGTCAGTCCTTCAAAAAGAAAAACATGCACAGATGCTAATAACTGCACACAGAGAGTGAGAATTTTGTGGCAATATCTACCTCACTAAGTGCATAGTTGGAAGCTTGGGATCTCATTATCATAAAACAATGAGCAGTATGCCCGCTTGCTAGAGGTTAGGGAAAAGAGTGAAAACTTGTATTCTAGTCCAGATAATACAGGTAGGGTGACATAAACCGTGCAACTTTGACTGTAAGGAAAGTAGGTGTCCTTGATACTGTGGGAGCTTCTCGGTGAGCTGGAAGAGGGTTTAGGATGTCAGCATTCAGAGCACAGAACCCCAGATGTGTGCCTATGGTCGATGCAACCAGTTGCTGTTTTCATTACCCGGCTTCTTTCAAAATACCTCTTGAAAATGGAAGAATATGGGGAGTCACGTACTATGTATTGTCTGTAGGCTATGTTATGTTGTTATGCCATGTTATGTTATGATGTAATATTATGTTATATGTTATATCATGTCATGTTATGTTACATCTTGGGGACTTCGTGCACCCTTGACCCAAAATGCCTTAATTCTGCAGACTGTATGTGTGCTGGCAATTACCAGGAGTTACAAGGCAACCAAACCCGTGGGCACAGGGCCCTTGGACACCGCCATGATGCTGGCAAAGCCACCAATATTACAACAGTTTGCGTCATCTGAGGAACAGCCCCTGCAGGTGGAAGTCATGGCCATGAGCCACTATGAACAAAGCACCTCTAACAGGAACATGCTCTACATGTACATTCTAAGATACTTGCTGACCTAGAAAAATGGATTTCAACATTAATTCCTCTGTACTGCCGTATTAATTGAAAGTGCTTGCAGTATCAATACCTCCTTATAAGGAGCGGTATTTAAAAAAGCTATTAACAGTTTCTGAAGTAATGGTGCAACCATTTTCAGGGCTATTTATATCTTTCAGAGTAACACCTTTATGTATTAGTTTTACAGAACTAATGGGCTAATTGCACTGATGTTGTAATTATGTTTTATGTGACTCAGGTATGCAACAGCTGTTGACCTTTTTAGTGCCACCAAACCAGACAAGGCTGATACACCACAAGAAGAATAGTTCATGCTAAGCATTTTTAAAGTGAATAAATCATATTAATGCCTCATTAGCCTTCAGTCTTCCATACACACTCATTAAATAAAAAAGCGTGTTATCAAGATTGTTCAAGGTTAAGCAACAGCTACAAGAACATAAATGAACCTATGAATGCATAAATGAATTTGAAATGAATCAAACAAAAGTTGTTATTGGTTCCTATTAGGAAACATTCCTACTGGGATTTTATTTTTTATCTTCCATTGGTGGTTGTCTATGCTACTGCAACATGCTGTAACAGTAATTGCCTATGATGTAGGCTCAATACCCCATCTCTGGGTTAAAGAAATGCTGTTAGAACCATTTTCAAATCTTTTTGGAAATGATAGTTGATATAAGCATGTCCTGTAGGTGAAGGAGACTTAAAGATGTTCTATATCAAGGAAAGTTTATTCCCCATCTCATTTTTACCCTGTATTTGCTGCAGTTGCCAACTGAAAACAGCAGTTTGTTCAGTGTGTGTGTTGAGGTGTATGGATATCCAGTTGCAGCTCCATTTATTTAATTTAGAATTTTTTTTCAGGGTTCACTTCATGCAGCTTCATTAATAGAAGTCACAGAAACGAAGACATGGAAATGGCATTTTCCAAGAGATCTAGTCTTAATCCCATGCCTTGAGGAAGGAAAAGACCATTCTTGACAGACATTGGTCTGTCTCAAACACTGAAGAACACTTACCCTATTTTTCCCTAGATTTTCTGTTTTGGTCCTCTACCATCCCACAGTAGAAGAGCTTTTCCCATCACCCTGCTAACAAGTATTTTTGTAGGTTAAGTTCATTTTTCCACTCATTTTTCCTTTCTGGTGGTCGCAAATGGAAATTTATCTCTCTCCTCTCATAGCTTATATTTTTTAAAGAAATCCTAATTCCTTCAAACTTCAGACTAGGCAGAGACAGCTTACAAGAAAATTTTCAATTTGCGTTACCCCAAGCTGGACATAGAGCCAGTCAAAACTGGACACAGCTTCGACTAAGACCTTTGAGGGGAAGAGCAGAGTGAAGTCCCTACCATCCCAGTGCCTCTCAGCTGGTGCTGTGTGACGGACCTCTGGGGCTTTGCCTCCTAACTACAGACTCCATTCTTGTTCTGGGACCCTGTGAGCATGCTTTGGGCAGTGATGGTCAAGGCAACAACTGCCCTAGAAAAGAAGTAGGAGGGTTGAAAGGCTCTTTGCCTCAAACAATTTATATTTTTAA
Source organism: Struthidea cinerea (assembly GCA_013397865.1). Taxonomy (NCBI): domain Eukaryota; kingdom Metazoa; phylum Chordata; class Aves; order Passeriformes; family Corcoracidae; genus Struthidea; species Struthidea cinerea. Next base: position 67,612 of record VZTI01003488.1, read on the forward strand.
GTTAAGGTGGTTATAACAAGAAAAGTTGGTAGGACTCTGTTTGCTTGCAGGCCCTTTATTTCCTTGATCTTGGATATTACACCTTGGTTTGCACAGATCTCTGGGGAAAGCATGGATTCTAGACATCTCCTGAGTGTCACTGTAGCAATGCAAGTGAAAGAAGCTCCAGGGTGGAGAAGGCAGGGGAATCATGCAGACAACTAGAAGTCAGTGGAATCTGCAAGCTGGAAGACTCTGAGAGAGGCAGTGAAGCCACACATAGCCTAGAAATGAGATGACAGCCAAAAATGTTTTTTTTTTTAAGAATGAGTGGACCTGTGCAGAGTGTGCTCAACCCTCTGAAGTCTGCCAGACTGGAGAAAAGGTCTGTACTAAAAGGATTCATCGGTGGTCAGGACGATGACTGGTTTTCAACAAATTTTATTTAGTACCTCAGCTGAGAAGTAGAGTTTTGCTGCTTTCCCTCCACACATTTATGAATGTGTTCTCTCATGTGTTGCTGAAGTAATTAGAGAAAGTATTAACTGGAATAAGGCTTACATTGGATCCCAAAAATAAGAAGGAACCAGAGCATCATGGTATCTTCCAATTACAGATATGGTTAAATAGAAGGACCTAATTCCATTTACCACTCAGAGGAATGCTGAAACTCTTCCCTAGATGACTGACTTGAAACTAAGTGATTGAATATACAACCATCATAAGAATTAAGTATTTAACAGATGGTTAGAGGAGTTTCTGTGGAGAATTTTTGCCAGTTCAAGAGAATTTCTTGCTTAGTCCTTTTTTTTGTTGTTGTTATTATTAATTGTTAATTGAAATCCTGGGTAGAAAATCTGACTGGCCCAGAGGATCCCATTCCCGTTGCAGGAGTGATTCCATTGCAGATCTAAATAGTCCATAAAAATTGTTTCNCAGGAGTGATTCCATTGCAGATTTAAATAGTTCATAAGAATTGTTTCTACAGAGGTGGACAAAGGAGACTTCAAAAAAATAAAGCCAGAAGGGGACCACCCCAAATATATTTCCCCAACTAAGGAAATGCTGACATGACAATATTACAGGGAAAACTCAATTTTGGCTGGTGTTTGCTCATTTGAAGCTAGAATGGAGAACAAATAGGAGAATTGAGAGACCTGAATGCTTCAAAAATGATGCATTTTCACAAGTAGATGAGAAAATGCCATAATCTTCACTTTGTGTAGAAGGGCAAGAAAGAATATGACCTCTAGTGTCATATAAGTTTGGCTGCCAGCATGGGCTACATAGGTCCCAGGTGTTAGTAATATTTTAGATTAACAGGCAAAAAAAGGATAAGCTTGGCATAAGAATATTACAGTACTTTTCCAGCCAATACTCATTGACTTTATGACCCTCTTTTATGATCCTGCAATTCCTCTCTCATTTGTTACCAAACCTTTAGCTTTTGCAACAAAACAGGCAAAGGTTCTATTGACAGACACTTCCTTAATTCTTTTTAATAAAAACACAAGGAATCAATACTTCGTGTACCAAGTAAGACAAGGTCCTAAGGGAAAAATGCCATGTGAACGTGTAATCAGAGGTTGTACTGCAAATCATATGTAGAAGAAAATATAAGACAATGTCAAACAAACAGTGCTTCTGCAATTCCTACATTTGGTTTCACACTTTCTAACTTTTGTGTGTAATTTCTTATATTTAAGCACTGGAGGTGCTGGGAAACTTCACTTGTAGGTAGAGGCAGTGCTTTCCAATCCCTACACGACCAGTGACAAAGGAAACCTGGTGTTACATAAATCAGGCCATGAATCTTTTAAACTTACACATATGAATGTTCATAGCCAACTGCACTAAAAAGCAAACTCCCCAAAGTAAAGCTGTCCACATAAGCAAAGTCTCTACATTGCCTGGGAAAAATGCAGTTGAACTGTGGGAAGGTGTTTTAAGAATATCTGACAAGTTACAGGGTAATCCTGTTACATTAACCAAAAAACAAAAATAAATCTACCAAAAAAGAGAAAGATAAAAAGGACATGAGAGTACTTTCCATTGGTAGGAATTTTTAAATAGAATGGCACATCAAACTTTTGTGCATTTATTCTGTGTGAATGTTTGTTGAAAATGATCATTGGAAAGTTTGGCTGTACAAATATTGTGTTAAGAAAATCGGGAAAGTTACGTTTTCTGTATCTCTCCAGTAAACAGCTGGGGAAATGTCAGAGCTTAATGGTACTCCAGGGCAATAAATTGAAAATACAGCAGTGATTCTTCAGCTTCACGTTTGTTTTTCATGTTTCCTTTGCTCAATTCCTAGAGGGTTTCCAAGCAGAGGTTGATTTGGACTGAAACAATCGCCCAGGTTTCCCTGAGGAACTGGTACAAAAATGTAAAGGATAAAGTGCACCGTTTGGAAGTGCTTGGGAAGTTGTCAATGCCATTAGGTCTAGCATGAGCAATGACACAGTAATGCTCCATCTGATCATCCAGGTGTTTTCCTGACAGGTAAAGTTTCTGCTCCATTCCTCTTGACTGTGGAAATATTTTTGACATATGTGTCATGGTCAGAACAGTAGATTTGGTTTGTTATCCTGCTTTACCTGCAGTATAGCAGTGGAGCTGTCCCATAGGTAACCCCAAAGAACACCAGTGACATGATTTGATTTTTTTAATATTTTTCCACTTTTTTTGATCCTCCTTTTCACCGCTTTTGTACCATACTTTCTACAAGACAGCTTCCTCCCAAATAAACAACCCACTCTTAATTACTTCCTTCCTTCCCATTAATCCTGATTTTGCTGCAACAAAATTTCATATTTCTGATACTTTTACCTTGAATCTAGCATAAATTATATTACTAATATGATTACATAGCTACTGTCTGTCCACATTGTGGCTTCACTCCCTAAAAGGTCTCTGATATTCCCCTTCCATGATCTGCAAAGTCTGGCCATTTTTCTCACTTGACTTTTCCTGAGCAACCTGTGAAGTCCAGTCATCTTTCAAAGTGTTTTATCTAACTTCTGTCAGCTTTTTATACTGTTATCTGCCACATCTAATAGCTTCTAACATCATATGCAGTAGTCCTCCATGTTCTTTGGGTTAACCTCAGCAACCTGATCATTTGCAAGCATTCACAATTAATATAAGATATAAGTATTATAATACTCTGGTGAACAAACAACAAAGTTATTTTGTTGGAATTGTCAGGTAGAATGAGGAAACAGTTAATTGTCCCTGTGTTTATTACCAGGCAAGAAAACAGGAAGCCACTAGACTAGACACATGCAAGGAATACTGCCTGCCCTGCTCTTCGTAATGGACACAGAGCAAGGGCCTGGTTTGGTGTGGTGGATATAGCAGTCATGGAGCAAACACTTGCAAACCATTTGGAAGGTGACCCTCATGGAAAACTGAGAGCACTTCTCAGCAGAGTTTTGGAAACCTGAGTACCTATTTCTTTTCTCATGGATGGAAGAAAAGTGATTTTGGAATATCCTCTTTTGTACATAAACAGGATTGGAACTATCCATTTGTGATGCCTCTGTTAACAGTGCACTACGGTGGCGTTCATGGTTTGTAAGGATAAAGGTGGATGGGGCAGGCCCACAGCGAAGACTGCTGTGACACTTGAGAAGAAGATGATAACACAAAGAATAAAAACAAGTCATGAACCTGGACTTTGAGTAGTGCTAATATTTTATCAGTAGAAATGCAGAAAGCAACTTCCCATCGGCAATGCTCAGCACTAACAGCTTGTAATTAATCCTGTACGAGGGTACCATCGGGGGCTTGGAAGAACCATGGAAGATGGCTCTGATCAACAGAAAGAGGTAAATGATGGACACAGTGTTTTACCTTTTGAGGAGTAATCAGATAACACATCACCCTTGAAGCCACTGTAAAGTGGATGGTTGTTTTCCTTTTGCCATTGTTTAATGTCAGTGTATTTGAAAAATAGTCAGTGTTGTGGAAATTTGTCATTCTTTAGGATCTGGATGGCAGGGAATTTAGTTAGGAGATGGTTTTGGCACAAGGATGAAAGAAGAAAAGTGGAAGAAGGACATGGACTTGCAGCTGATGCTGCAAACTATGGAAAAGCACTACAGATGAGGCCACACTGAACTGTAGGGCTTTCTATTTCTTTCCCTTCCTAAAACGCAAATCACAGCTGGAGTGGTGAGTCTTTTAGATCCTGTTATGTAGGTTGGGGTGTATAGGGAAATAAAGTTGTTGGAGAGAATACGAAAGTAGCACTAATTTCAGTACAAAGGTCAAAGTTGGATTAAGGGCCAGAACCTTCCTCTAATCATTTTACAGAAGTTGGGGGCCCTTCCTAAGATCCCTCAAGCTGCTGAATATTTTCTAGAAGTTTTTTCACATTCCTTACAATGGTGTCAAGGAGATCTGTCACTGCTTCAAATTTAAAATCAGTAAGAATACTGGAAGAAAAAAGCTTATAAAATGTTACTGGGGAAGGTGGCTTCAGTCAATTTCTAATTAAGCAGATGTAAACTTTCCCTGTGAGAACAGCATGTTAAAAACCCAATGAACTACATCAGTACTAGATAAAATTGGGTTGTTCTGCTAGCATTCGCACCCTTGGGATGCAGCAATAAATGAACAAAATTTGCCCATGATTATGTTCTGCTTGATACTTCATATGACTCGGCAATAAACCTTGAGGCTCCAAGCACATGCTTACAACAGTGAATCAATATTGTGGCTGCTGCTAGATTCAAGTTCCTGAGATGATATTTCCTTGATAAGGTCATATCACTGGTTGCTTAATGTTTGCTTCAATGTTCAGGTGGTTTAACACAATGCTAGAAGGGGCACCAGAGTAGAAAACAGGCAGACCACAGATAATCAAAACCATTGATAAATTTTCTATATGCTAGCAGTCTTGGGACAGCTAAGTATGACAAATTTATGACATTCTGAGCATTACCTGGGAAGCCAAGTGTATCACTCAAAGAGGATAAGAGAAGGCTTAATGCAGAAGGTGACTTATGATGGAAATCAATACCATGTCATATCACCTACACTGTTACAAGACAAATTGCAGGCACAATGGAGAAAGGAACTGGATATTGTTGTCTGTTCGCTTAATTTCAAGCCAACAGCTTTACAGTTTTCTTTTGTAATCAGATTTTGTTCTTTGAAGGCAAACACAGTTAGAATCAAGAATTAGCTATAGCCATGTCAAAAAAGGCAATAAGATTCTGTATCTCCTTAAGGAAGAGGGAATTAAATAGCAACCAGCTGCTTCCCAGTACAAATATCTTTATCAAGAAGTTAGTTCCTTAAGTAGTTGTCTTTCTTTTCTTTCTTACTTCTCTCTCGTAGCTCTGTGGGACTGTAAATATTTCTTTCTTACATGTATTTTTAAGGCCAGTTAGCCTTTGGATATGATTATGTAATACAAATACATACTTGGCAAGTTGGTCATATGTCTGGATAAAGATAAGGGAAAAAAATAGTCACCATGGAAATGACTTAGCACTGGGAAATTTTAACCAGAGAAGCTGTGGAATCTCCATCCTTGAAGATCTTCAACCTCTGTTTGAGGTCCTGAGCAAACAGATATAGCTTTGAATGAAGACTTTCTTGGAGAAGGAGCTTGAACTAGAGACCTCCAGAGTTACCTTCCAGAGCAAACCTCTCCATGGTTTTCTGATTCCAGTAATAAACTGGTAAGTGAAAGCATACATTACCTTTAGCTGAAAAACAGTTTCTAACATTGTCTCCTACTTTTGAAGTTATTGCAAATCCAGTCTGAATATTTGAGGACCCCTATATGAAGGAGGTAAAAGAGGCTTTGATACATACAGAAAAAGAAGAATTATAGCCCTTGAAAAGCCTGACTTCTCTGTAACAAGTTGTTAGCAAAGATTTCTAAAGTACAGTTTCCAGTTCAAGACTGGGTTGTTCTGAAGTCTGATGGAGAGTTTCTTTGCTATCTCAGATGTTGAAATTACAGTCTTGAACTGTTTGTTTGAAGTTTGCAATCCTTCTAAGCATACCACTATGTAGAGTTTCACTGCTGACAATGTAGTTGTCCTATAGCTCAAGATCTGGTCAGTCTAATTGCTGCTATAATGTTCTTGGCACTAATGGAAAGGTAACACTGTGACAAAGCAAATTATCTCACTGCGTACAGAAAATACTTTTAAAATACTAAATGAAAGGAAATTTTTACTGTTAACACATTCGGTAAGTTAAAGTCTTTGCTCGGTCGCCTACCAAGCAGAAAAGAACAAGTACAGTTTGTCGAGAGTTTGTCATGGATCCCTGAGCTCAGTGTAAATTCAACCAGCCTGTGCTGACTCTAACTGACTGGAGTGGGCAATTAAAAGTAATAAAAAAATGAGCAATTAAAAGTTATTTGCAAACAATTCATCACTTCCCCTCCCAAACTGAAAGCCCAGAGGTTGGTGAGAATTATTAATTAGTGATCCACTTTATTTTATTTCTGGATACCCTATCCTGAAGGATTTTTCAGCAGGCAAAGCATATGCAGCATTCTCTTTTTTGCAGAGGCAGGGTAGATAAGTGCAACTCAATTTTTACTCAGCCATTAAGCAGCAATTAGTAGTAGCCTCTTTCCACTTTTCACCTAGTGTAGTTGATAGCTGAGAAAGAAGGTCTGAAAATAGAACTGATTGCCCTGGAAATAAAGTAATTATGAAATTAGATTATAGCAAGAAATCCCTTTTGGTGTCAGGCTCACTCACTTTCACTGCCTGTGTTTCCTAGTAAGAAAGTTATTCTCAAGACGTCACCTCAAGAAGAAAATAACAACATTCAGAATGAGATTTCTACACCCTGAACAAATTAGAGACTAATATGAAGTGCCTTTCCACTGCATAAAAGTGGCAGCTAATGAAAGAAGGGAAGTTTTCAGACACACTGGTGAGGAGTGTCCCAAAAGATAATCATGCCAGATTAACTTAATCATCCTCTACAACAAAATAACAATCTTCTGTCAACACAGGGAGAGCAGCGGATGTTGTTTACCTGGATTTGAGCAAAGCAGTCAAGATTTTTCCCCAGAGCAGTCTCATGGACAAACAGACGAGATACAAATTGGATGGGTGGTCTGTAAGATAGGTAGGAAATTGGCTAACTAGTCATACTCAGAGAGTGGTAATCAATGGGTTTTACTCAGGCTGGCAGCCTGTCACAAGTGAGGTCCTGCAGGGATCAATACTGGATCCCACTCTGTGCCTTATATCTGTGTGGCACCCACAAACAGCAGGTAGATAAACCAGCTTCCAAGTAACATCAAGGAGTATTGCTGTTACATTGAACTGAAGAGAAATTATTTCACAAAGGAATATCAAGTGGTTTTGAGAGCATTTGGATTTCAAGTACTCTTGTGAGATAGGTAGATTTTTTTTCTGGTTTCTTTATAAACATAGCCCTTTGTGTCACTTCATTTCCCTATCAAAATATAGAATTTTGCTAGCAGCAGTCTCTACATGTAAAAGGAAAATGAATTGGCTGTTATATGCTTTTTGAATATAGGTTGAACAGCTTTGCATGTTTGAATTTGTGATTAGTATTTATGGAGCAATGCTTTGTGCCATCAGAAGTTAAGCACTATAAATGGCACAATATACAGTGAAAAAGTGCTTTCAAATACTTTGTATAGTATTTAATACTTCTGCTTTACTGAGGGGATTTTGTGGTTTCTCAGCATGTGATTTTGGGAGTGTAGGACATTAAATTAAGCAGCATTCTCAGCCAAAATGAAGAGACGGTAGGAGACGTTTCCCATGTAAATGAGGGGGGCAGAAATTCATAACAGGTAGGGTATCAAACATGAGGTTGTCTAATATTAACAGTAACTGATAAGAAACAAGTGATCATATGCAAAAATATAAGAATTGCTGTTGTGGGCAGAACATAGACTCGGCTGGTATTCTCCCCTGAGAGAGAGGTTGCAGCTGACACTTTAAATGAAAGTGAACTCTTGGGTAATACAACAATCTATTGTGGGATGATAGACTGTAGTAAAGGGAACTTCTTTCCTGACTTCTACAGACAATTAGCTTCCTCCCTCCAGCATGAAGTTTAATAACCTGTGTCATTATCTTTCCTTGCATAGCCAGAATGCTAATGCTATTAATATTAAATTCAATCAGAGTGTTAAGTTGAAAAACTGCTTTCTAGCATGTAAGGACCTGTTCAGTTCACTGCAGAGAGACAGAAATTACTCTGTCATATCCTATTGACAGGCTGATGGATAACACCTTCTGTCAACACATGTTGAGAAAAAAAATGTCAAAATAATTTCACAAGAAATTAAATGGTCTATATTAAATGATCCAATGATTAAAGGTATAATAAACTGAAATTATTGTTTAATCAAAGAAATAGTTACCAGTACTACTGCTGAGAAGCACATGGAGATTTCAGAAATGTTCTCACTAAAGTAATTTTAAAAATCTGAGAAAAACATTTATCTCCTGGTGCTTTTTCTTAGGAAGTGGGAATACAATGTAATTCTTAATCTCAGTCTTCCCCACACTGACTGCAGAACGTGCTGTTGTTCTAAAATTAATGCTGTTGTTCTGGTTGTGCTTTAATACAGTGACAGATGCTTTAGTGGACTTGTGATAAATTAACCAGAACATTTTGATAGTTAAATATGAAACAGGCAGTTACTTTTTTTTCCAGGTTAAGACTTGAGATAAGTTTTCAGACACTGCCTGCAACCTTGCTTGTGAAGTGAAGGCAAGATCTGGGCAACCTGGACTGATCAGCATTCTGCTCCCCACAATCAGCAGGTCTTGGAAGTGATCACTGAAACGCCATTTCTATTTTTGTGGTATGATTCACTGCAGGCACAAAGAGTTTAGATGTTTTCTCAGAACTGTTTTATTTTTATAGTAAGAAATTATTTCATTTAAGTTTTAATTTCTCCATCCTCAGCACACTGAAAAAAATTGACAGCGATATCTTTCTTTTTGAAAATGTCCAATACAATACACTCCAGTCTTCTTTTTGTGTCTTCAGAGAAATAGAGCCTCCTTATGAATTTCTCCTTGCTTTGTCTAGATTTCCTTCATTTTTGCATGGCCTTGCGTGGGCCTCTTGTGCTTATCTGAAACTTGGAATTCTTATAACCATGTAGCATCCAGAGATGAATGTGAGCCATCAGTGAAGGAATACACTTTACTGATTCTCTGAGCAGTTACTGTACTTTGTTCTTTCTTTCAGTAGAGGCTTTTCCAATTTTCTTTTCCATTTCTTATGAGATTGATTGTTTTTGTTACGTGTTGCACATTGCATTTGGTGATATGAGAGTGCAGTAACAACATGAGCCTCTCCAGTGGATGACAGAATCCTTCCTTCTGCTGTTTTTGATAGAATATGTTCCTATAAATATCCTAACACTTCATCTTTGCAAGCTTTATTTAAAAATTATGGAAAAAGAATGCTGTTTCTAGGGGTTTTATTATTGTTCTGAGTGCTGTGTCAGCCTGTCGAAAATTGGCTGTAATTTCTTTAAATCTTACTGAACCCCTAACTGCTCCCAGGGTCACACTAATGGTATAAGGCAGTGTTGTGCATAGACACCATTCCATGTCTCCTTGTTTTTCCATCAGCCAGATTTCCACAGAAGCTTATCCCAGCCTTACAAAATATATCCCATTTTCCTGGAGAGATTGCTCTGATAGCCGACCTTTGACACATGACAAGGAAGGCACATTTTGCTTTCACTACTGAGAGAGCTTGGTTTGGTGACCAGGTCTCACTAAATGTGCCAAGGACACATGACGGGAACTAGTAGATCTCCTCTAGAAATACTTCCACCACAATTTCTTCTTATCTTCTCTTTGAAGCAGGTCTAAAACCCTGTTCAAAATATATTAATTGGGGCCACTGGCAAACAAAAAATGAAATTTCATCTTCAAAATCTGTGAAAAGAACTAATGAATGTAACTAGCAATAGAGTTATTATCTGATGATATTTTGTGTTGTTTCCTGTAAAAGAAGAATAGCCAGGCTAGGTGAGAATGACTGGATATGAAGAAAAAATGTGGTTACATAAACATATCTTATTGTAAGAAAAAGCAAAGCAAAGGTGAAATAAGGCATAGATTGCCTAAAATAAATACTTAAGCAACTGCAGAAATACTCCTGAGTTTTTAAAGGCTCTTTTTAAAGCTAAAAATAAATCCAAGAAGTGCTTTCTTTGTTATTTGATGTCTTGACTATCTCATGAAGCCTAATTTATATGAAGGTCTTCCACAAATTGGCTGTAAATCTGAAAAACAAACCATATTGAAATATGCAAATACCATTACATTTTATAACAAAGACAGATTTTAATTATAAACCACATGCCTCTCCATTCTTGACTTCTCAGGAAGTCACCAATGTTTGTTTTCCAAAGAATATTCTGATGAATTTTTTCTATATTTTTCAGAGGTTTTTAGGCAAACTAACACACTTAAATCAAGCAATTAATTGTAAATATGACAACATTAATAAAATCTCACTGACTGTGAAAGGCTCCTGTAGTTGATCTCACTGATGTCTGATACAACTGAGACAGGCTTTCATGGGATGAGAGTTTTCTGCTCAACTTACTGCTACAACATCTGTAAGAAGACATCTGTTTGAATATCTTGAATCAGTTCAAAAATTTCTGGGGCCAAACGTGCACCTGCAGTTACAGACTGTAATTGCTTAGGAAGCTAAGATAATATCAGTAATGTAGGTATCTGCCATGAAAAAATATTTTTTTTATATTGCTTTTTTTGCTGCTTTTTTTCCCCTATTGTCACTTCATTCATGCACTGGAATCTTCTTACAATATAATTAAAAGAAACATAAAAAAAATTCTAGAACAAAAAAGTTCCTATGTGACTATTGCAAACCTTTCTCTGACATTGTGGTGTTACAGAAAAGGAGATGGAATATGTGACCTTTATAGCATCAGTCATTTTTTAACTTAATTGGAAATATCTCAGAATAGCTCCAGAGGAAAATTCTTTCAGAGCACTTTATGACTAGACTTTTAGTATTAAGTCTAGGAAATTGATGCATTTGAAGAAAGAGGTCACAAGTGAAGGAGAACTTGCAGATCTGCATGACTGTAAGCTGCAGACATATTGCTCAGTCACATTAATCTTTTCAAGTGACATGAAATTATGTGAAATCAGGTTTGTAATCATAGTACATAGTTCAATGATCAGTAAATACTCTGACAAGTGTTCTTCATGAAGCTGAAGTGAATATGCTCTTGAAAGAATTTAAAAACAACAGTAAAAGGCAATGCAAACAAACAGAGAAGTCAGTGAGGCACCAAAGGTATAAAACGGGATATGTAGGTATAATTTTGTTCTCAGTAAGGTAAATGGTGAAGTTCATGCTGGTTTTATTGTTCACAGAGGACAAAATCTCTCCATTACAACATACAACCAGTTATCACCTCAGGTCAGGGCACTGCTCTACTGTCACTCAGAATGAGACTAATATGAAATACAATGAATGTTAGTTGAAAGTCACACTGTTCAGGTTTTTGTTATTATTCAATGAAGAAAATGGAAATAAAACAGTTATTTAACTGTCATTTAACTTTCTAATATCTCCATGCTCTTCTTTCATAAATATATTTTTAAAGACATGTAATTTAATCCTTATTTGTAAAAAATTAACTACTTGCATCATTGAATATTCCTAATCCAGCAAAGGTAAGAAAAGCCTATATTCTCACCTCTAAGACAGTAATAGGTTTACTAAGTTTGCTTTCGGCAGTAGAACTGTTTTTAGGACATAGAACAGATTCTCTGAAGTATGATTTATCATAAGACTCTGGATCTGAGAAGGAAAGTTATTTCTTGATATATAGAATCACAAAATTGATAAAATTTGGCCTTTTTACTTGCTATATTGGTAATTTAATTGGTAAAAAAGGGTACTGAACTGAGGGGTAGGAAGTGCGCCGTGTTTAGCACTCTGTCAGTCTTGCTTGGTTCTGTTCTGCACACTACTGCAAATTTTCAAAGCTGCCATGAGCAGATCATTTAGGACCAGGCTGTGGTGTGGGCACTGGACTTTACATAACGCATAGCTGGGGTTGCTTCGTGTATGGTTAAAAGACACTGACTATGCTTACATGACTTAACAAAGTAATTAGACCTATCAAGATGTGGAAAAATTTTTTAAGTCCTAAGAAATTCCTTCCCTTCACTTACAGGGAGTTTAGCAAAGATTTTCCTCAGTGCACTGCCAACACTGGCTACTTGTGGAGAAACTACTGATCACTATGAGAGAGGAAGCACTATCTCAGGCTCCTGCATAAGGTTCAGTGCAGAAAAGGAAGTCGAAAATTATTCATACTGTGTGTCATTACAATGTGTTGTGCTCTGCAAGGAAAAGAAAAACAATACGAAGTAGCATGGCTTGTATAAACAACTCTTTAAGCACAGCACATGTATTCTTAATACTACTATTTACAGTGCCAAGTAACACTGAACTCTGCTTTATAGCCATGCAGCAGAGATTCCCCCAAAATTTCTGGGTTTGGGACTTGTCTTACTGTAAGAAAGAGGTCCTGCTGCTGCAAAAGCCTTTTAACTAGCTTAGCTAAGACCTTTGGCTACAATGAGAAAAGAAGTTAAAGCTTTTCAAGGGCAAGGGTGTCGTGTGAGCACAAAACCAGAATATGAAAAGCATGTGAATCTGTTTTTCACTCATGTAAATAATCTATGCATAGAATAAGAAGTTGTCTGTGCTAAATTAGAACTAAATAAATGAGTCAAGACTATAGTAGGATGACTTACCTTAGTTTAGAAGATAAACAGCTTTTGCTGTGCAAACAGGATTCCAAATCCTGTCTCCATACAAGGCAACCTATAAGTTAAACCATGTATCTAAGAGTGCTCTTTGAGTGCCTCTTGAATGCTGGAAGGCTTAGAGTTGTGACCTCTTCCATGGTGAACTTGCTCCAGTGCCCAGCCACCTTACAAGTGAAGAATTTTTTCTAATAGCTCATCTGAACTTCCTCTAATGCAACTTTAAGACATTCCCTTGTGTCCTGTTGTTGGACACCAGAGAGAAGAGCTCGGCACCTCCCTCTCTGTTCCCCTTAGTGAGGAAGCTGTGGACAGCAATTCGGGCACTTCACAGTCTCCTCACCTCTCAGCTGAACAAACCCAGTATCCTTAGTCACTCTTTGTAATTCATGCCCTCTATTCCTTTCACCATCTTTATTGCCTTCCTTTGGACACGTTCTAGTGAATGTCCTCCTTAGATTGGGAAGCCCTGAACTGCACACGTTACTCAACCTGAGGCAGCTCGAGTCCCGAGGACAGTGGGACAATCACCCCTCCTGAAGAGTCAGCTATCCAGGGTTTAACGCGCTCCAGGATGTGGCCGGCCCTCTTGGCTGCCAGCACGAACTGTTGACTCATACTGAGCTAACAATCAACCCGAACCCCCAGATCCCTTTCCTCAGGGCTGTGCTTCAGCCATTTCTCACGGTCCATATGTACATGCAGGATTACACCGTTGCAGATGGGGAATCCAGCATTTGTCCTTGCTAAATTTCATATGGTTGGTGATAGCTCTGTACTCTATCAAGATCTCTCTGTAGAGCACCTCTATCCTTGAGGGAATCAATGACTCCTCCTAAGTTAGTACTGTTGGAAAACTTATTTTAGTGTGCACTCAGCTCCTGTGTCCAGGTCACTGCTGAACTCCATTTTCACTCTGAGAATTAGCTGCTTAAAAAAATGCCCTAAGTCAGCTGAAAAACAAGCTGGAAGTTATACTAGCTTTATATTTTCAGCCATATCACTGTGTCTCATTATTATTACTAAGTCAGCAACGGATTAAGGCATAAATCTGCAGATGCAGGAGAAGGATTCATTGCAATGTTTGCAGAAGCTGCAATGACTTCCTAAGCACACTTTAGAGAGTTCATGTCCTTTGAGACCACAGCTTCAGGGAACATTGCTATTTTCCTTTGATGTTCAGTAAATATTCACAGGAGACAGGACCAGAATCAGTGGAAAATACACCTTCTATTTGCACTTGAAATAAAAGCTGTGAAGAGGAGCACCATTAAATGAAATTGTCAACAGTGTGCTAAAAGCTTCTCTACCTAAATATCATTGTTTGCATCTGAATTTTCAGTAGAGAAATCAACAAGGTTGCACAGATAGAAAAGATAAATATTGAGCTATATTACCTACTACCAAAAAGCTGAACAGTATTTATCTTCATTTTTTATTTCCTTGTGCAGCCTGTGCCAGGTCAGACTATCCCTTTTAGCTCTGTTTAATTTGGATTCAACTGGATTCAATTTGGTAGATTTTTAAAAATTTTCTGTCCAGTATTATTCATTGCTGAGTTACTTGTAGCTGTGCCTAACCAACTGAATATACATGTCCTCTACAGCACACTACAAATTCTGAGGGGACCAAAATATGTAAAGGGGAATTTACTGTGCAGGTAAGATAAGGGGAAGGACATTTCCTATTAAAACACGAAATGTTTGTCTAAAATTTATAAGTAAAATAGAATGGTATCTATTCTTTTAATTCTTTCAGATGTTTTATTTAATAGCTATGAAAATAACCTATGGCTACTTTCATTGAGTATGTAAACACTCTGCAGGAAGTAAACTGTATTAATAATAATACAAAATTATATGTTTAGGCAAATTCACTGTTATTCATGAAGTGCTGGCAGCAAGTTCAATGTTAAACATATTCTCCAGCTGTGACACAGATAGCTAGTTTATATATTTACATATTTTCTACAAAGTTGGAGCCTGATATTCAAGCCTTCCATAGGTACCCGAATGGATCTTGCAAAGTAGGGGTAATAAATGGTAACAAAAGCAGAACTCTAATCCTGTACCAGCTGTAGCACCTCCCCAGTCCTAAAAAAGGAACAGGAACGTCACTGTCGACTTTCAGTGGGCAGAACATGAATAATATGGTGACAAACAGCAACATCATAAACCTCCTACAAAATCTAGTTAGCTTGTGCTAAATCAAAATTGGGAGTAGAACTAAAAGTTTCTCTTAGCCTTGGATAATATCATACCTCTGAGCATTGTTGTATCTTGATGTAAAGACTAGGAAAATATAACAGAAAATTGTCTTGGAAGAGGGTAGTCCTGGTTTCTGTCTCTTCCCCTGTACTTGCTGTGAATTCCTGGACTTTTCCTGCATAAGATCAAGGTTCCTTTCTGCCAGATTTATTTTCCAGTACACCAGTTAGCTGAACACCATCAGTTAATAGATGCATAAATTCTGTGTAACCATGCAAGAAGGATGGCTGAATCACTAAAAAGTAGGGATGTACCCTAAACATAGCTTAATTAAACATTTTCGTAGACACTTGTGTAGAAAGTACAGCTATGTTTGATACAGAGGTGCTAGAGAAGGAGACTCCCACTGACCTATCCGCTCTATTCACAGACATTTTATGAGTTCCTATCACATATTCAGCTCACACATGCAAGTTGAAAACTGCTGATGCATTCGAATAAGTAATTTTGTTCAGAAAGACAAGAAGATAAATACATGTCAAGATCAACACTCTGTAGTCCTAGAGAGGATGCAGGACCTTTACAGGAAGGCAAATTAATTTTTGTCTAAAGAATAATCATCTGGCTGGAGGAGACTGGCAGCTGCTGAGTCAGCAACCCTGGCTCACTCATACATTAGGCCTAGGTTAGTTCTGTGGAATCTGAGGTCTAGATGCTAAAGTAAAGATTATACACAAACGTCACATAAGGGAAAGGTGTTTTATGCTCAGTTCTTTGAGTTAGCTCCATGTATCTCTGATGTGGTGTTTGTATCCTTCTAGCCCCATCTTGCCTGTTGTTGACCTCTTCAGATCATGTACATGGTATTAGGCATATCCCACAGCTTGAGCTGAAATAAATGCTTGTCTGCAGTAAGGTTTTAGAAAATGTATCTTTCTATGCAGAAATTTATACACAGCAGGAATATTATGTTAGTGGTGCATGTGTTCAAGTTATGTAAATGAGACTGCTACCTCTTAAACAGAAATATACACTGTCCACTGTTCTGTATAAAACCTTTTGAGTTTAAACTATGAAAAATTGCCTTGTCTATTTGAGTAACATCATGTTATGAATATAATACAGATATGTTTATGATGTTACATGCGGATTTGAAAATTATCTGTAAGGAATCTTTTAATTTTGTAGTGCATGAAGTTGAGGTTAAATAGCTGTACCAGGCCGAAGGAAATGCCACAAAGTTAAAGTTATCTATAAAAGATAGATTTTCTGAAAAGTACTAAGCTTCATAAGTTCTTCAGGAAGTTAGACTCTACAAGGCATAATACAGAAGATAAGGTAAAAAAAAAAAGAGAGAGAGAGACCAAAAAAACACAGACCCCATACTGGAGCATAAGTAATTTAGGTGATATTTTGGAGAAAATTGAGTCAAATTTTCTGGGAATGTTACAAAGTCTTCCGTGGAAGGCACAGAAAGATTGTGTGATGTGATTTACCTGGTTTCTACCCTAGTCCAAGTACATCCAGCAACCTAAAAGGAGTGTTAAGTTATGAAGCTGAAGCTAGAAAGTAATTTTCTTATTTCCCACAAAGGGCTGGGGGAGGAAATGAAACAAAAAAGGTGTAACTGCTTTGGATTCTGAACCTTGTCTCATATGTGTTCCACACTGGCCACTGCTCAGATCACAGGCTGGAAAACTAGTACGGACTGCTGTGACAATGTAGTCTGATTTCAGGTCTAAGACAGGAATATACCCGTATTTCTATCACAATTTAAACACTATAGAAAAAGGGATCGAACATCACTTTTGAAAAAAAAAGTTGGTTTAATGGTTAAATATCATACCTGCTACAATATAGCAGGTTTATCCTGGTTTGCACTTTTCCACTGTCAGTTTTTAGCCACGGGCTCCTGCAATGCTCTTACTAATTAAAATATTCTTTCTCTTTTCATTGATGTAAGGACTGTGATTAAGAAAATTTTTCTTCTTCTCATTATACAAAACTGGAAGATATATTGCTCTAAATATTTCCCAGAGATTTAATCATTCTGATTTCTTCAGTACTCATCCAGGTACCATGTATTAACATTCGTCTTTTGCTGTGAAACCATGATTGTGCTCAGCATCAACTGTGGTGCCAATTTCAGACATAAGGGACTCCAGCTTCTGCCATTTGAGATTTCCATGTTTATAAATCAAAGTATTGCTTTATTCCCTTGGGTTAATCATTGCACTTGGAGCTTCTGTAGTACTTCTGATTAAATAAATTGGCCTAGAAGAATATCAATATCAGTTTAACCCAGTCATATACAATATTAAATAGTTATATAACATTTATATTAAATGGTTAAGTGACATTTACTCAATTTGCTTAGTTGCATAGCAACCGGTAATTTTTAAAACCTTTATAGAATCCTCTTCAGTAAAGATGAAGATAAATAAAACTTTATAATATAAAAATATGATATATTAAGTAAGCATTTCTTTTTAGGACTCGTTATTACTTTTCAAGGAAGTCAAGGGTTTTGCAGCCTTTTTAAGGGTATTAGAGTAACTATAATTAGTCTTCCTGAATAATGAGAAAGTTACTTAAAAATAAGCTGGATATTATTTTCATGGTCATTATAAAACTCTGATCTTGTCTTTTTTACCATAAAATAAACTTGCACATAAAAGGAGAAAAACATGAATGCCAAATTAAGTAGTGAAGGGGTGCACCTACAACTTTACTTGTACACTACCTTTTCACCTTCCCTACAACTTTACTTCTGGAAACAAAGGTCTTCTGAATCCTGACAGATTTGTACAATGGTGCTTTTCAAGATATTCTCTTTTCCTGTATGCCTGCACAAAACAATAGTGTAAGGAAGGAAGTCTTTTACTATCTGAGGTAGGATTTTCATAATGGAGTGCAAAAAGTGTGAGATTAAGAAAAACATGAGAAATAAGGAGGGGAAGCAGAAGGACCTGTGAAGAATGGAGTGACAGCAAGAGCCAAGTCTCCCTTCATGTGTAGGGTAGGGATAAGGCAATATAGTATATACTGGTTTTAAATCTTTGTCTTTATCTCTTGCTCTGCCTGTGGTAGCCTAGAGTTCGGGCAGATGGCTTGGCAACTGTGAAAGAGTTGACAGGTTTCTGTCAGCTAAGTCAATGTTGTCTGGAACTGATGTCAATCTATGCTGTTTCCAGAAAACACAACCCCGCTGTGAAATCTCCCTTAACAATTCAAATAATGTAATATAAGAAAGTCTGTCACTAAGATTTTCACTCATTTGACTATTTTTAGTTTGTTTCTATTTGACTCTAGGTTTTTACCATTGTAAAGTACATTTTACCTACAATTTGCAGGAATGTTGATTGGTAGGGGTCAGTCTAATTCAGTTAATCTGTCTTTATCTTTGTAAGTCTCAATTAACGTCTTCACATAACTGTGTTATATAGACTTTCTCTAGGTGTCCTAGTTTGGAAGAGAATATCCTCTGATAGAAGTCAGGTTGCAACCACCCCTCCCCCCCAGGTTCGGGAAAAATGAAGTTTATGAAAGTTTGCCACTCTTAACAAGGCTTTCTCAGAGACAATGTTTTCTGCCAGATATCCAGGGCAAACCATCTGCTTTTAAATAGCTTTGACTTTATATTTGGCTGTATTGAAACTCAGAATGTTTTGTCTTGCTGATTTTTTCTCTCCTTTATTTACCATTCCGTCAGTTTTTGTGTAATCTGTAAACTGTACCAGTAACATCTTTCTGATCATTGCTAAACGTGGTACACAACTCTGTGCTAAAAATCAGCTTCAATAATTCTGCTTTTTGTGTCCTGTATTTAAGTCTTCCTGTTAGAAGAGTCAGATGATTTAAAGAGAAAAAGCCATCCACTATCTCCTTCCCTAAAAATCCACATGATCTGGACACATTCCTCTTTAAGGATTGGACACTGCAATATGAAGTGAACACCTAAAACACATGTGCTATCGCAATATGTTTCATTTATATTTTTTTTTTTTAATAAGATGAATGTTAATCTGACAGAACAAAAAACAATCTTATCAATTTCAGAAGTACAAAACTGTTGAGGTTTGCAGAGTTCTCTGGAGGTGACCTGGTCCAACCTCTGTGCTCAAGCAGGGCCACTTAGATTGAGCCAGTTTACCAGGACCAGTGTCCAGATGGCTTTAGAATATTTTTAATGTCAGACACTCCGCAACCTCTCTGGACAACCTGTGCCACTGCTTGCTCACCTTCACAGTAAAAATGTGCTTTCTGATCCTCAGGGGAGCCTCCTATGTTCCCATTTGTGCCCATTGACTCTGGTCTTGCCACTGGGCATAACTGAAAAGAGCCTGCCTCCATCTTCTTCTTCCCTCCCATGAGGCATTTAGACATGATATTAAGATCTCCTCTGAGCTTCCTATTGTCAAGACTGAGCAGTCACAGATATCTTGTTCTAGTCTCACTGTCACAGTCACTGGGATCCCAGACCTGGACCCCGTACATCAGACATGTCCTCGCCAGTGCTCATTAAAGGGGATCACCTCCTTTTAACTGCTGGAAATGCTTTGCCTAAGGTAGCCCAGAATATCATCAGGATTCTGTGTGACAAATGCACATCGCAGGTTCATAGATTCAGTTAGGTTAGAAAAGACCCTTAAGATCACTGAGTGCAGCCATTAACCCAGCACCGCCAAATCCACCACTAAACCGTGCCCCTAAGTGCCATGACTACACATCTTAAATATCTCCAGGGATGGGGACTCAAGCAATTTCCTGGTCAGACATGTTCAACTAGGTGTCCATCATGATCCCGAGGTTCTTTACTGCAAAGTTGTTTTCTAGCTGCGTGTCCCCAGCATACAGCAGTGCATCAGGTTGCTCCTCCCCATGTGCAGGATTTTGCACTTTCATTTCTTGTGCTGATTATATTCCTGTCAGACCATTTCTCTTGCCTGTCTCTCTCTTTCAAAATATGATCACAATATTTGTTTTATTTCAGTCTTTTGGATCATTGCCAGTGTTCCAGGTGCAATTGTAAATCAATATCAATACTGCAAAGAGATGCTTATCCAGCATTTTCAAGCTCTTGCATTAAATCCAAGTACATATGATTGAGACAATTCTCTCAGGATTGTTACTGTTACAAGTTATTCTCTCTTGGAGTAACTTTCACTCCAAGAATTAGAAAACTAGCTTAAATTATCCTTGTTTGGGGACTGATTTATTCTACCTCTGCTTTAAAAAGAATAGCCTTTGCCATCCTGTTCAAATCCCAGAGAGAGTAAATTGTCTGTGCAACCCTGGAAGGATCTGCTGACAGTGAGTACTTAATAGACGAGAGGTCTTCCAGCACTGTGTGCAAGAGCAAGACTCCTGAAGGGTTTTTCCAACAAATAATAGAACCAATGTCAGTACAAGATCAATCCTGCCTGGAAAAAAACCACATATTTTGTAGCAGTTATATGATGAATAGTCTCAATGTGGCGTTCATTCATAGCAAGCATTTTTCTTTGTAAGGAAGAAATTATTAAAAAATATAAGCATTTGTGTTTTCTCGATTCTGCAATAAATAAAGTGACAGTAATATAATGCTATCAAAAAGGCTTCCATGGTCTAGCTGAAAAGGGTCATATTGAAAGAATCCTCTGAAAGCAGCAATATGAGCAGTTTCACCCCATTACCCTTACTGTCACTGTTTCACTGAGCTCAGAGTATTAAAAATGGAAAATCATTCCCACATTTAGCTTATTCCCATAACTAATTAGATCAGAATTGGAATCTCTGTTAGATGAGCACCCCAAAGGTATTAAAATATCACAAAATACCATATATGATTTTTCAGACACTACTGCACTGCATCTCCTGTACAAAACAGATAAAATAAACTAATCCAATAGAGGGGATATTTAAGCTGTTAAATAGCTCATACATCTTGTATAGGCAGACCATTTTCAATGATATTAAAGTAAATTGGCTTCATCTCTGCCTAGATACTGATTGATCAGTACTTCCAGTGGCATAGTGAAACCCACAATCTTAGGATTTCATTATTAGCTATAGCACTTAAATGTGTTAATGATATCCAAGAAAATGGAATAAAATCACTGATATGTCAGAAGAAAGAAATTCGTATTACCTCTAAGACAGTGCTTGGAGGCTGAGTGCTGGTGCTTAACTAAATGTTTTAGTACCATAAAATTTCATAACCTTTCTACAAAGTGCAGTCAATACAAATTAGATGTTAGCAACAGTAGTTTCTTATCTCAGGTGTATCCTACAGAATCAGAATTACTGCAAAAATTGTCAGATGAAGAGGCAAGAAAAGCAAAAGTTCTTGTGTGATATGTTGATGGACAAAATATTGGAATTTTAAGAACTAAAATGAGCATGTAAACAACTAACTATTCACAAGAATATCACTCTGTAGTGTACAGAAAGGCTGTACGTCCAGTGGACTTTTGCTAGTCAATTGCTGGGTCTTCAGAGCACATCCTTCACTTCTTTTCCTCTTTGGGTCACTGCTAGATGAAATGGGGTGGTCAAAGCGTGACGAAAAGAAGGTCCTCAATAGGAAATTTGAGCATAGTTCTCAGATGAAGTCACTGTATGGAGAACATTACCAGTTCTTTGAATAGCACTTGAGAGTAATGATTCTTTTGATCCTACCTGCTTAATCATTAATCTTTGAAGTCATTCTCACTGCTGTTCTCCATTCCTTTCTCTGGTCTAGTGCCTTTTGAATATTTTAACAAAAATCATCAATTTCAGTGCTTTCACCCGCAATGGCCAACAGCCTTTGAGGATATTCAAAGAGTGAATTTAAGCTGTATCAAGTTGCAGGTGGAGCTGGATCTGTCTTCCATAACCTTGGCCTGGGATTGGTCAGGATTTTCCAAGTGCAAATTACTGCATTAAAATGGATCACCTTTGCAACTTTAAATCTCAGTCATGGCTGGACCCATATTATGTTTTGACTTGTATTATGGATTTGTTTCTAAGAACCTACTTTGCTTAGGTAATAGCAGCAGCTTAATCGCTATGACTAGGTATTAATGACAATATTAAAATATTAAATTCTAAAAATTTCCTTCTTTACCAAGTCACACCAGTCATTTACTCAGCATTGCTGGGAAACAGAGAATGTAGAATAGTTATGTTGCTGCAGCTTTCAGCAGTATCTCGTGTGTTTAAAGAACAAAAATAAACAACACACTTTAAAGAATGTGCTTTTCGATTTTAACTACTTTTTATTGCCTTGAATGTCTAAGCAAATGGCAATATCTTTGAAGTTAGTATAATTTTAAATTTATGCTCTTACTTTTTAAAAAATATACCTCGATTAAGGTTTGACTGCAAACACTTTGCTTCATGAATGTTGATAATCTGATATTAAAAATTCAAGATATTGAAATATGCTGTAGCTGATCTAATAAGAAGTTTGGAATTGTGTTTATTTTACACTAGGAAGAAGTAAGATATTAACTAGTCTTCCTACAAAAGCTTCCATCAATTTTATTTCTGTGTCACTTTCTGCGTGATTTAGCTGGGCCATCCTCAAATTTTTTCCAGGGCTTACACAAAATAGTTTTAGTTGGTTGCTCTTTAAAATCAAGTGCCTATTGAAAATAAACAAATATATTCAATTGAAAATGAGTCTGTTTTTTTTTTTTTTAACTTATAGGTCTGGCTGTACATAAAGATATACATTGCCAGTGAAGTATTGAAAGGAACTTCAGGGCAACACCTACTCCTTCCAGCAAATCATAAATACCATGATCTCTGCCATATTAACTTTGTTATTCTGTGGATTGAAGCAGTGTTATCAGTTTCAAGTCAAATCACAAAATCAGACTACTGGCCCTACTCCCCTGCTCTTATTTAAGATGCAGCAGTCAGATACTCTGGTATGACAAGTCACACGCCTTTAAAAAGCTGCTGTTTATAAGTCCTATTAGCATTCTCTGAGCTGTTTCTTCTGGCCTTCTGGCAGCTATCCTTCTAAAAACATGCCTTGGCAATTACTATAAATCTGGAAAGAAGCAAGGAATCATTAGCTTGGTCAAACATGAGCAATCACAGGAGCAAGATAATTGTGACTATCTTCAAATACTTTGATCTACTATATTTTTAGTGTGGTAAATTAGTATGTAGAAAAGACTGTGACATGGTGAGCAGTGTGTTGACCTTTCAGTTCTGAACCACAGAAAGAGTGAAATACTAGAAGAGAACGAATGAATCTTTTTTTAAGTTTAAAACTTTGCAGTTTGTATTTAACTTCCTCGCTTCCTCAATTTTATTTAATAAGAAATCATTTCTTTTATGAGTACATGACTGCTCGCCTACATACAATTTCTCCCTCACTTTTGTTTTAGCACACATCAAAATGTATTTGTTTATCAGACAGAGAGAAATGCTAACAAGGCAATATTTCTCTTCCCTGTTACACAATTGCGAAACAGTAAATTTACCAAACAAGGAACTTCGATAACATAGGGGATTTGAGGGAGAATTCTCTGTTTCTAAAGATCTGTGCTTTCTTGGTCAAGAAAATATTAAGAATGAAAGCAAAACACTTTAATCAGTGCTATTCCTGCCAGTGCAAATGTCAACATTTTCTCATACAAATCTTATGTATGGAGACGTGTTTAATGGCCCACAGTTTCTCTGAGAAATGAATATCCAGCTAAGTTCTGTTTGGCCTTTAGAAAAGCCAACCAACAGAAGAAAGTGACGAAACCTTTTTGAAATGCTGCTGATGGATGATCTTAATACCTTATGTTGCAAGGTATGTTTCATGCACCACCAGTAGAAAGATTGAAATGTATATAAAGAAACATTTGTATGGGCTGTGGATTTAATATCCAAACCAGAGCTAGCTCATGAGAATGGGAAATCCAAGCAATTTGCAATCATTACAAGGCTTTGATATTTTTCCACTGATTGAAAAGGCTTCTAGCAAACTTGATGGACACCATTATCCATGTGCAAGTGATTGACATCCTGTGCCCCTTGTTTGGCTCAACACATTGTTGTTCATGCAATTCGTTTCCTCTCCTTTTTTCTAAGGCTGTCTGGATAAGGTGGCAAGTAATGATAATAATACATGCACTCTTTTTTTTTCTTGATAAACTATAAATACTGCTTGTTTACACTCGATTGTAAAAAACAAATAGGCCACTTTCACAGTTAAGGTAAACATCTGTAAGTCCCTTGGAATTCTGTAACATACACTTGTTTGCATTGCTAGAGATTCTCTGACATTTTCCCTGGTTTTTATTGTATTTTTATTATCCATTTGAAACCCTTTAAAGATTAGGACAAATGTACAAAAACAATGAAGAAATTAAAAGACTAACCAAATCTTTCAAAACTTTAAGAACACTCTTGTCTTATGTAATTGCTTGCTTTAGACGAGCCTCTTTACTCACTCCTGTGGTAAAATGAAGCATTGAGCTGAATTCAAATGCAAATAGCCTCTTAGGATGATTTAATCTACTTTAGTAAATAATATGCACATGATGCATAGTATGTGTAACAATGTATCAAGCTCTTAATTCAAAATTTTTAGCCTCCTAAATAGGTACGTTTCTTATGTGTCAAATTTTCCCTTTTGCTGCTTTTCTACCCAAGTAAGCTCAATATATTTTTAATGAAAAATGAGATTTTTCCTGAGCTTGAAATGCAGGAGTGAAATAAAGTCATTTAAACACAATCTACAGGTAGCAAGAGATAGTTCAAAATTGTATGTGTGTAAATTATTCAGGAACACAAAGACAGTCTAGAAGCACAAAAGGAGCTTAGACTCCTTATCTAATGATCTTAGACTATCAACACAATAAATTAACCCATTTTTTTCCCTGAAATGACTTACTGGCATAAAAGTGACTTATTTTCAAATTTAGGCCATGAAGGTAAGGCTCCTGGATTCATCCTGAAGGTACTCCTGAAAAAGAGAAATATATCAGTAGCTCATTTGTTGAAACAGCAGTTGGCTGACAGTCAACAAGCAGGGGGGACAAAGTTGTTCCTTTGGGCCCCAGGTTTTGATCATATACATTTGTTCATCTTGGTAATGAATACAAAGGAGGACCCAGGGAACTACTGACCTGTCAGCCTCACTTCTGTTCCTGGGAATATCATGGAATAGCTCCTCCTTGAAGTTAGACTGAAATATATTGAGGTGATTTGAGACAACCAACGCAGCTTCACCAAGGGCAACTCCTGACTGATGAGCCTATTGGCCTTCTATGGTGGAGTGGCTACATCAGTAGACAAGGGAAGGGTTACTGATGTCGTTTATCTGGACTTCTGTAAGGTCTTTGACGCAGTCCCCCACAATATCCTTTTCCCCATATTGGAGAGAGAAGGATTTGATGAATGAACTCTTAGATGGATAAGAAAGTCGTTGGATGGTCACATCCAGAGGGTAGTGGTCAATGGCTCAGAATCCTGATGGACATCAGTGATAAGTGGAGTCCCTCAGGGACCTGTGTTGGGACCAGCTGTATTTAATGTCTTCATTAATGACATAGACAAAGGTATTGAGTGCACCCTCAGAAAGTTTGCAGATGACACCAAGCTGAGTGGTGCAGTTAACACGCCTGAAGGATGGGCTGGCATCCAGAGGGACTCGGACAAGCTCAAAAAGTGGGTATGTGGGAAACTCTTGAAGTTTAACAAGACCAAGAGCAAGGTGCTGCACCTGGATCGGGGCAACCCCAAGTACCAACACAGGCTGGGGATGAACAGGTGGAGAGCAGCCCTGCCCAGAAGGACTTGGGGGTGCTGGTGGATGAGAGGCTGGACATGACCCAGCCATGTGCACTCACAGCCCAGAAAGCCAAACGTGTCCTGGGCTGCATCCAAAGCAGTGTGGCCAGCAGGGCGAGGGAGAGGATTCTTCTCCTCCCATCCAGTGCTATAGAGACAAATCAACAATCTCCATGGTGAAAAATAGATTTAAAAGCCTTTTTTGTAAACTAATATACTACACCAGAAAAATGCACTGCCTGAACTTCTGTCTCCAAAAGCACACTGTGACATCCTAGAAGACAATATATTTTATAGTGCCACTAAAGCATAAAAGGTTATCAAATATTTATCATATTTTAGTTATGTGGACATAGGCATTTTAGATGTTTTGGCTTAGATGTCACTATGCACTGTACTTTCAAGGGTTTTTTAGTTTTCTTATACTGTTTTAAGTTTTCATAATTTCCAATGTGCGTATCTTCCCATCGAGATTGATCTCATAAAAATAATTCACAAGGCATGCTCTGAGTCTTCCCATTCCTGGGTTTGAATGACTATTTCTAATAGGAATATTATTTTTTACGGAATCTCTAATCCTTTACAATTCAGAGGTTTCAGTACCTGTAATTAGCAGTTGAATAATCTTATTAGGTAGCAATTATGATTGCAGACAGATCACGTATTTTACACAATTTACTCTTCGCAAAAAACTCAGGTGTAAAATTATCATCTCACAGATTTCTGTTCCTTTTACATTTTAGACAAAAATATATGAAAAGCATAGTAAATAATATGGGAGTGTATTTTCATACTAAATACTGAAGATTTATGGGAACATTATAATTTCCTTTCAGTAAAGTTACAGTGCATAAATTTTTTAGCCATGCAAGTTTCAGTGTCATTTTCGATGGCAAAATATAAGGGCTGTATTTACAGACTGTAGCCATAATTGGGCCAGATAAAACTGCTGAGTGTAAGAGAAGTTTGTTACAGGTATAGTGGGAATAGAAACATAACTTCAATAACCTAATCATTTTAAAATTTGTAGAGTTGGAAATGATGTCATTTTAGCAAGACTGCTTAAGACTGAAGATGAGTAAATAATTTACTCCGTAAAATTATGTTCTTGTGTTAACTGAGTGTATGTTAGGAGGATCATAATTTTTTGTATTTATCCACCATTCAGGTTCACTCCAACCTGTAAGCTTTGTGTTCATTTTTTTAAACAGCTCTGTGAAATCTCTGCAAATAGACATATCCATTTTTCAAGGAATATATGATTATCATGTTCAAGTCACTGCCTGATGGTGATTTGTTCACAGTTTTAAAAAAGGTAGTAACATTGGATCTAGACTTCCTAGATATAGCAATTATTTTAAAAAATACATTCTATTAATAACTAACTAGAAAGATAACATTAAAATGCATTTACTTTTTGAAACTGATCAGCAAACCCCTATCCTCGAATTAGAAACTTTTATTCGCTCTTCATTTTTCTTTTTGTGTATTTTGATTTGTGATCTTCATACTTTGTCTATTTTATCAACTCATTTGGGATAGCTATATATATATATAGGGGACAAAAATTTTAATTGCTTATTATAAAATAGCCAGGAACTAGGCAATTCGTATAAATGTAACAGAGACATAATTTTCCTTTTCCTAGAGATTTTTTTCTATCTCTTTTTTCATTGTACTATCACTGAGACAGTGACTGTCTCTTTCAAAGCAGCTTGAGCTGACTTTACAATTGCTATGAGTGTGTTCTCTCCATCTGTCCTATTAAACCTGTTTTCATTTGTTCTTTCCAAATGAATGGTGTCTACAGATAGGGAGACAGTAAATTTAAAATTAATTAAATTAAATTTAATCAGTAAATTAATTAAAATTGAAAGTATTGAAGATTTTTTTTCCTTTAAAGATCTAACTCTTGGCTTAATATTTTCTACATTTATTGATATTTACTGGGAGAGTAACTGTATTCAACTACAGCAAAAAAACCCCACATATGGAATGAAGAATATTTTTACTCTTTTCACCAGACTTTTGGTGAAAATCTGTGTAGAGGTACAGTTGTCCATAAAGATGCACATGATATACCTGTAATTTAGGTCGCTGATGATGGAGGATGCAATGGTTTGTCCGATTCTCTGTGAAACGGGGATGTCTAGCTGGAAGCAATGTAGCATCAAATAAAACGATCAACTGGCTACATGCATGTGCAAACATTTCTTCCTAGTGAGTAGTTGTGGTGACAAGTGCTAGTTTCAAGGCTGTTGTTATGCATAAGTACTTTTCAGTTCTTGTGGTGGGTTAGCCTTGGCTAACTGCGAAATCCCCGTCCAGCTGCTTGCTGGCTCCACCTCTCTGTGAGGCACCCCATGCAGTTCCATACAGTGACTCACTAAAGACAGAGCTTGGCACTGGAGCTACCTATAGCTCTGACCTTTATCGAATGCCAGAAACTTAAATAACCTCTCTATGCTCCCATTCTTTTTGTAGTACTAAAGGAAAATAATTTCAATTAATTATGGAAAAAAGGAATAGGCAAATATACTGTACCTCTCTGGCAGACTGGACTCTTATATAAAATTAGAAGAGGTCATTTCATATGCATAAATTTCCTGAAAGTAACTGATAGAACAGAGAAATCGAGAGGTATCCATAAGATGCAAACCCCAGACCTAGTAGTATATCCTCTTTAAGGTATGGAAGGAGTTTCACATGAAGGTGAATTCAGCCTTTCAGTATTAACAATATTTCAATTGTATCTGGACTAGAGGTAAAAGAAAACAATTTGTCACATAGCAAAACAATACCTTCATTCAGCTATATGAAAGAATAATTTTGTGTCAACATGCTTAATAATAGAGAGGAAAGTATTAAAGTTCCTTCTCTCATGTTGCCAAAAGTTTTGAACATATCTCTTGGTATAATAACATACACAATGATAACATGCACAACATGTCTTCCTAAGACTTGAGATTTAGCTAGAAAGAGAGATCACAGGGAAAAAACACCACTGGATAGTATGCCTTTCATTCCCAAATATCCATATAGGAAAGCATATGTCAACACATTTAAAAAGCAAAAATCAGGTATGGTAATGAAATAATGCCTGAAAGAGTTCTGTTATAAGAATAATTTACCTGTATCTGAGGGGCTGGTTCATCCACTTCAGTCCAAGAGGTTGCAACTCTGAGCCTACCTACCCCAAAAATTCTCACTCTGGAATTTGTGGCTTCGGGCTAGATGGTTGAAGGGCTAAATGGTTGAGTGATTTGTAATTTTTCTCCGTCCTTTTTCCTACCATACTGTGAAAAGTAAATCATATATAAGTAAAGCACTAAACAGAAAGTAAATTGGTTTGTTAGGCAAATAATAAAAAAAAAAACCAAACAACCCCCCACATTTAATATCAGTGAGAACAATGACTGTCTAGTCTAATTTGGTCATGTAGGCTCTGGATACTGCCAAGACACAGAGATATTTTTCAGAGTCAGTTAAAACAGTTAACCTTGAACAAGAATCTGAAAAAAAAGTGATAGAATTTAAATTGCATACCAAGGCATAGACACAACTCTAGAGTAAATAAGCGTACAGTTAAAGACTGCCCAGTTCAAGCAGCATTTTGTGAAATACCCATCACTCTGTGCAAGACATTGCAATGACAGCTGCAGTGAAACACAGCATGCAACACAACCACTAGAAGATGTTCTAATAAAACCAAGAATGTAAGTTCCTTTTTTCTTGAGGATATTGCTATCCATTTGCTGACAATGAAAGCCAGCAGCAACAAAGGGTAGCCTGCTGACCCATGAGACCACAACAGTATTAGCAATTGTTCATTTTCCCTTGAGTAAACAAGTCCAGATGAAGTATGATGGCTTGAACATTTGTCCAAACTCAGGCTTTTGGCGTATGTTTGACTGGGATTAGGGTAAAAGGAACAGGAGACATGACCTTCCACATTTAATGTCTTAAAACCATTAAGAAATTGCATGATGTTTCTCCATTTAAAACCTGAAATCTGTCATTCCTCATTGCTTATTTTTGATGGAGAATCTTTTGGTTGCTTTCCTCTGTGTCATTTGTGAACAGCTTTGACCCAAGCAGATAAACTCTGTGAATTATAGTACGTACTGTTCTTGAGAGAAATATTAGTTTTTCCTTTGATCTTATGTTGCGTGTGGCCTGTTTATCAGGAAAGAGTGGGAAAACTAGAGCTGCTAAAACGATAGGAGATTACCTTGAAGGTTTTGCATATCTAATTAACTATTGGTAACACCAAAACCAACAAAAAGAGCTTCTCTATTTCTTTTCAAGTCTTAATATAAAAATATGTACATACTTTTGTCGGCACCTTATGCAAGAGATGGGACGATCATGATTATCACGATTTATTACTTAAAAATCAACAAGGCATCAGTCTCAAAGGCCATGATTTAGTAACAATTCACCATAACTGAGAAAGTCACGGATTTCAGAGTTACATGGCAATTTATAGCTTTTTGGTCCAATCAACAATTAACATGAAATTTTGTTTTGACTTTATAACCTATCACCTTTGGTACTTTTTACTGCATTGCATCTGTTTCACAGCCAATAACTTGCTAGCTCACGTACACACATATACTTCTATAATAACATCTAAATTCTTAACTTAAACTATAAAATCACATTGCTATACTTAAAAACCTTCACCATATTACCCAATACATTTTCTCACTTATAACTATAGAAACCTAGGTTTGTAGTTCTTCTGCTTAAAATCTGTATAGCTTTGCCATTACACCAACCCAAGCTCTTTCCAGGGCTGTAAATCAAACTCATTAATGCCAGTGGAAGTTTCTGCTTCTCTGTTTCCCACAAAGGTTGTGCATATCTAATTAACTATTAGTAACACCAAAACCAACAAAAAGAGCTTCTCTATTTCTTTTCAAGTCTTAATATAAAAATATGTACATATTTTGATCTGGTTTTCAATAAAGTTTTGATTTAATAAAACACGTTCTTGACTAGTGTAATACACAATTACCACCGACTCTCAAGTTTCAGATGCACAGCAGCTGTTGCGACAATGCTATAAATAAGGCTAACGATTTTAAAGCTGTCTAGAAATTTACAACTTTACTTATCTGGTTGTAACATTTGTATGGTTATCCAGTGGTTTATATATACAAGGATCATTGAAGAGCTCTTGTAGACATCAATTTGGGAATTGGCTGCTTATTAACAGATTATGAGGCTGGAAGTGAATTAGTAAGAATGGGAGACATACCAGATCAAGTGAGGTATAAAGAAGTGCATATACAATGTTAGTATTGCAAAATAAGAACAGATGGAGACCTCTGAAGCTGTAAATAATTCATTCCATAATTTCGTGTTTTACTGCAGGGAACAGAGTAAAACTTAGTGGATTTCCCCAGGTGACCTAAAAGACTTGATTTGTTTCAAAGCCCTTGTGAATTGATACTTCATAGATCACTGAAATTGTATTACTTGAGTTATTCAAGTATGTACTAGAAATTCCAGGCTTTCCCTCTTTGACTTTGTCTTCCACAGAGTCACTCAACAACACACACTGGCAAATGAAGAATTTTATTGATTATACTGTAAGATCATTGAGCCAGGCACTTTTTTTTTTTTGTTTTGTTTTGTTTTGTTTTGTTTTGTTTTGTTTTGTTTTTTTTGTTTTATGTGACACTGGACACAGGTCTGTGTTTGGTTCTCTCTAGTACTACTCCAATATAAACACAAACCAGAATAAGTACACTGGTGACATTCAGGTCATATGTCAGTAGAGAAGTTATATTTACCTACTTTCCAAAAGCTGATATTCTTCAAGAAGTAGAGGTTTTGCTAAAGAAGATATGCAGGAAATAAGTAAAATGAAAAATGAAGTTAGGGGATTTTGAAGATTTGATTAAATGGAAAGAAGCAAGACCAAGTTTTCATGAGATCTGTCAGTTTCCTGGAGCCTGAAAGCTGCTAGTGCCCAATGTGTTAATCTGTGCCTTCTGAACACTCTTTGCATTCTCTTCTAGACTGAATCAAGAGTGAGTACATGCCAAGATATTTTCTGCAGCACTGACACCTTGACCATCCTGAGAAGGGACCCACCTAGGTAAAGCACCTTTCTTGTCACTCAATCAGATTCCCTTCTCTCAAAAAAGCAAGGCAAAAAAGAGTGTGTTTGCAAGATGTTGCCCCAACAGTGTAGTGAGACAGCGAGGATGCACATAC
The DNA here is from genome assembly GCA_013397865.1 of Struthidea cinerea. Classification (NCBI taxonomy): domain Eukaryota; kingdom Metazoa; phylum Chordata; class Aves; order Passeriformes; family Corcoracidae; genus Struthidea; species Struthidea cinerea. The sequence goes on from VZTI01003488.1 coordinate 99,605, forward strand.
ATGTCTCTCTGTTTGGATGTAGCTTACATTTACTGCCAGTCTTGCTCAGCTCTGGTACAAACTCAGACAACTGTATAACTGTATAACCTATCTCACTTATGCTTGTCAGCATCCTGACACAGATGCAACCAGAACTTTTCAAGGTCCAACATCCCTGTTGGTCTGTTGCTTTCCTTATGTGTGGAGAATGTCTCTGTGGGGTGACATAATCATAGGACCTTATTGTTGTCTACAACTACCTGAAAGGAAGTTGTAGTGAGGTGGGTATGAGTCTCTTCTCCCAAGAAAAAACTGGTAGGACAAGAGGAAATGGCATCAAGATGTGCCAGGGGATATTTATATTGGATATTTAGATTGGATATTGGGAAAAATTTATTCACCAAAGCAGTTGTCAAGCATTTTAACAGGCTGCCTAGGGAAGCTGTGGAGTCACTGTGGAGGTATTTGAAGGACGTGTAGGTGTGGCACTGAGGGACACAGTTTAGTGGTAGACTTGGCAGTGCTGGGTTTATGTTAGACTGGATGATCTTAGAGGTATTTTCCAACCTAAATGATTCTGTGATTCTATAGTTTTCCACAAATCAGCTTCTACCATCAGTAGATTAAAAATGCTAAAACACATTTTAATATCTTTGATTCAGATTTATTCTTTATTCCTTAAATGCTTGAAAGATTTTACCATGAATGAATATTTGCAGCTGAGAGACAAGTAAAATATTCTTTTTATAATGAAAATTTTTCCTGCTAGTAAACTAAGCGCCTCTGTAGTCTGTTAAAAAAAGAAAACCCTACTTTATAATGGAAAGGACAATTTGAGTTTAGAGTCACTGTCTTTTAATCACATTACTTTAACTGTACATTTCAATAACATTTAGTAAGTTAATAATGCATTTTATGTACAATAACCTTCAAAGAGAAATGTCCTAATGGCTTTCAGATAATTTACTCTGTTGGAAATGTAACAAAATTTTTCGTATACAGTATTGCTTTTTTGCTTTAATAGAAATAATGATTTTATATAGCACACATTTATTTTATATAGCCAGCCTTCAGAACTGAACAAACTAATTAACAGAAAGAATTGTAAAGGTCCAGCTGAATGATAGGGTAACCCAACCAACTGTGACTTATATGTCTTTAAGCCACAGCCAGCTGAGAAGCAGCACAGAGAGAAGTGACTGAGTATCAAAACTGTGTAATATCTTATGAAACCAGAAAGACTAAAATGTACAGTTGTGACTTTTAACACATTGCCATGCATAGACTTTCCTTTACTGGTGAGATTTGCCATCAAGAATAGAGGAAAGTGTATTTTATTTCTGCATCACAAAAAGGTGCAGCTTTTGTGCTTTGCAGGCTACTGTGAACTTCCTGCATTTCTCCCCACCCTTAAATTCAAGGTTTAATTTGTAAGTCACCCAGTGATCTAGATCCCATAAAAGGAGATGTACAAAAGCTTTATGATAGCAGTCAGTAGTTTTATGAGAACATCCAGTACAGCCCTTCAGGCACAACTGTACTGTTTGCAGCAAGGATTGAAGTCGTCACTGAGATAAACAAAACACTTTGAAGGGTTAGTCCCAGTCCAAGTGTGGGGTGCTTTCATTCTGGGAGAGTGGTTATGGCAAGACTGACCCATATAGGACAGATAAATCATGCCACACATGCTGAGTTCTGAGTTACCATCAGGTAGAAGATAGCATAAGAAACTAAAAGATAATGAGTTAACAGGGTGGCTTAAGCTTTGTTTCATAGTTCTAGCACCCGTGCAAGTACAAAGTTTATTCTTGAACATTCAGTACTTGTTTCTAGTTAAATCCTGTATGTAGATTCATTGTGTGAATAATAATGCATTTCTATGAAAATAGAGCTCTTCAAACTTCAAGAATTCTTTACCTTTTATCCAGAAAACGTCAATCCATATGAAAGGATTTGATTCACCTTTAGCTGTTGTCTCCATGTTGTCCTCCTACATGACAGAAGTTTTGACTTTCCATGTTCCTTGGTGGAATTTTGCCACCTCTCTTGTTCCTAGGCTGGTGCCTGAACAGTTCTCTACTTGGAGGTCCAAAATATGTTTCTTCTTGCACTGTTGCAATCCATGGATAAAACAGTCTTCTCTAAACGAAGATTCTGTTTGTTTTTCTTATTTAGAGATGCAAATCATTAGAGAAATGTTTTTTAAAAAGTCTTCCGCACTGATGCATTATAAGAATGGAAATGTCAAAACTTCTAGAGATACTTTTGAGAGCGCTCAGATTTGAATCTTGTTCCTTCAAAGAATTGCTCCTACGTTACTGCCTAACGTTTTCCTCATAAACTAACCATGGTTCCTTTGATTTCTGTTACTCATTGTGGGCTGCTTCTGTTCATGGTTTAAATACCATCTTAGGCTGGCAGGCATGGAGGCAAAATATTTAATGCTTGTGGCTAAACTGCTGTTTGAGCTGCTCCTATCTTCCTGTTCTTTGCCCTGAACAATCATCTGTTGACTTGAATAAAATAAGCGAACTAGAATAATAAACTTCTCAACTAATCAGATCTAAATACAGAAAATATTATACAGCAGAACTGTATTGATAATAGATGGAGACAAAGTATTTTATCTCAGTGTACAATATGCCAGAGAATGACAGAAAGATTCACTGAATGTGACCTTTGAGTGAATGCATGCTTGCATAATAATTAATTCTGGTTATTAGCTGGCACTTTAATTGAATTTAAATAGATTATAAACCCAAAGTTTGTTACTACACCTTTTGCATGATAAATATTAATGCTAATTTCGATGGTGCCAGAAAATGAGTCATCAGTCTCTACCTGTTATGTGGGATAAAACTCTTAGGATTTGTTTCTTGTCTCAGATGCATGTGGAACAAAATAGAGCTGTTAAATATTTCATCCTACACTGAGTTCATCTTTCAAAAACATATGATATTGTTAATAGATCTTCACATAACCGATTGAGTTCTTCATTCTTCTGGGACTCACTATCATCTGTTTCAATATGTGTGTGGGGAGGATTTCCTTCTAAAAGCAAAGGAACCCCTTTCTAGACAGAATATAAAATAAGAACATACGGAAATACCACAGCAATGTGCCAATATACCTTTGTCTTTATTTTGACATCTCTTGCTTCTATGCCTTCAGTGTGAGCGTTTTAACTTTATTGTCTTTTCATGGCAGAAAAAATGAGTAGAAAGTGCAAAAAATCCCTGTGTTTTTTCTCTAACTCATTCTTTCAAATTCATTTAGTATTTACACACGACTGATAATTGACTTGGACTTGAAATTTTTTTTAGTACTTTTCTAAAAGGATTCAGTTGTGGTGAATGTATTGGCATAAGACGGGTATTATCCATAAAAGGAAAAATGCTCCTGTGTTAGAGTTAATACTGAGAGTCTTATACTGCTGTGTAAGCAAAACTGTGCTGTATTGTTGCACCCAAGATATTTCTGCTCAGTAAATGGGATAATAAATTGAAGCTTCAGGCTTTCAAATCATACTTCAAATTGAAATATTTGGGAAGGGGGGTTGTTGACATTACTTAATCTTATCAAATAATTTGCATGATAGCCTTTGTTATTGGTCAGTTCTCTATCAGTGTAAAAGTTGGGAATTAAACTCTCTGTGTCAATGTTCTGCCTGAGGCTGAAGAGAAGATTTGCTTTTATTCTGGAAATGAATCATGCAAGTAAGTTCTGACAATAAGATGATGAGAAACATGTGCATTATTAACTATACAAATATTGGAATTAAATAATACAGTAGTTACTTTTTCTTTGCTCCTGGGCATGCTTTTTGATGGCCCAGTGAAAAACTACCCAAAGTTAATTTTGAAAATAATTTCAGTTCATGCACACTCCATGGATACATATCATATAGTGGGGAAAATTTATGCACTTTTTTCCAGGGAATATGCTTTAATTCTTGACAAGTCTTTATCCTGACTAGGTAACTGCATGTCTTATAGCTGCTAAACAATGGAGTGTGGATGAACTGATCCATAAGGGTAAAGCCTGAGACCCTTGTCTCTCTTGATGCCAAAAATCTGCCATAAGTGACACAAATAGTAGTAATTGTAAGGATTCTAGTGGTGCTAATCCCACTGATGATCAAGGTAGATGTCAGCATGATTGAATCACTGCGTTTTGGTTGTTCTTTTAAGGATTTGCAATATCATGCACAGTGTTTAATCAAAATAAAGTCTTCAAAGCTGAGCATGAAAACCAGAAAGTCTCAACATGTCTCCCAAGGCCATGCTTGGCCTTGCACAGTTGTGTTTTCATTATCTCCAGCCATGGAAACTCCACAACCTCTGGGCAATTCCTAGGTCTAAATGGAACTTGCCATATTTTAAATTTGCCTATTGTCTCTGGCCCTTTAACTGGAATGACTGAGAAGAGTGTGTCTCCATCTTCTTTAGTCTCTTTCATCAAGTACTCATAAACATTAAGAAGGCTGCCCAAGCCTTTGTTTTTAAATCTTGGACCCTCTTAAAGTATGTGTCATCACGATCTTTTAGGTATTAAAATCATTGCTCTTCCTTCTGTATTGTTATATACCAGGTTTCTTTTATCCTAAAATTTCCGAGGAGCAAGTTCCCTAGAAAAAATTTCTGGGTATTCTGTCATATCCCAAACAGTTCAGACTCAAAAAAGACCAGTGAACACACACAGATAAGAGGAACTAAGACTGACAACTGCAACTAAGATATATTGCTATTGCTTGAATATTGTCTCAAATTATCACCTTGATATTAACTACAGAACATGAATTCATAGACAAAAGGTACCTCCTCTAGTAAGCAAAGGTTTTCGATAAGGCAGTGTTCTCTTACATTAGCTTTGCTGTATTTCCATTCCCCTTCCCAGTTATCTTTCTATTTTAATTGCTTTTTCCCCTTTTCTTGACTTGTGTTGTTTTGAATATTTCTACACTTTTTTTTCTGTTTCCCTGTTTATCCTGCTATTTTAGTATAGTCTTTCTTCAGGTACTACTTCTTTTTCCCTCCTGCTTTTTTCCTTTTCTTTTCTTTTGCACAGATAACAGGTTTGAGGTCAGCATCTGGGTGCTAAAATGCAGGCATTTTGAATCACCAATTTTAAACATGTCAGCTGGTGAGCTAGAAAACTGTGAATCATCTTTTGAAAGTGCAAAATATGTAATTTAGGATCTATTACAAATTAGCGTGTTTGGTCTTTGATTATATTTCTTTGGCACTGCCTGATAAGGTTGTTGACCCTTTAAAAAAAGCCTTCCAATATGGCAAAAACTCCATAGATCTGACAGATGTCTGCAGAAGAATGAGTAGACCATTTCTGAGTTCACTCAGAACTTCACTATGAAGGACTAAAAATGACAGCTGAGGATAGGAGGCAATTAGATGATGTATTCTGAGGGTCTGAGATGAAGGAAACTACAGTTTTGGGAGTCTGTTCAGGTGCTGAATTGTGCTTCTAGCTAGATTCCTTTATGGGCTGATTCATCAGCCTGGAGAGTCAGTGTGGGATTATTTCACAGAATTAAAGAAACCGAGGGGTGGTCTGGAGGTCATCTTGTACAGCCTCCATGCAGAATGGGCCTGCCATGTTCCCAGTTATCCTTTTAAATCCATGATACAATGGGATGTCAAAAGATAGCAGTTCACAATTCAGAGTTAATGTAAAAGTAATTTCCTTTTTCTTTTTCTTGGGAAAGCTTTTGTCATGGGGAAGAAAACTGTTTAGTGAAGGCACTTGGTAATGTCTTCTGAAGCTGGTCATCTCTTAAAGCTTGCCAGGAGGACATACAACAAGAAATAAGGAAAGTTTCTAAATAGCTTTTCAATTACTTTTATTAGGTGAAGACAAGCAGAGCTGTTTTCCCAAAAGCAGGGTAAGATGTAATAAAAGGTGTTGTGTTCAATGTCTTGTAAAATTAAAGGATGTATTCTCCAGAGTGTACTTTTGCCAAACTGTGATGGGCTTAACAGCTTGAGGAGAGGCATTTGCATTTTAAATGAGAAGAAACATTTTAAAATGACTGTGTGCATTTCCACAAAATATAATATCTCTATAGCTAACCAGGGTTGAGTGAGACCTGTAGGAACTGTCCAGCTTTGTGCTAGAGAGTTATGACTTGCACAAGGGACCTCCAAACTTGTTCTGCTGTCTCATTGTTTTTTGTTTCTCTTGTGCTTTCAGCATTTCCAAAGGGAACAGAATACGTACTGGTGTTCAACTGTCCCACTGAATGATGAAAAATACTCTGACAAGCGCTGAAATACTACCTGGACATTCAGTAAGAGTGTCTGACAAACAGGTCTGTTTCTGCACATCAAAACCCAGCAAAACAAACCTATTGGCTCCAGATTCACTGCACAGGGACTAACCTTAGTGCACAAGTTGTGTCCTTCTACAGCATCTCTTATAACTGCTCTGCTTTAGAAGGCCTCCATAATATGGAATAGGTCAATGAAATCATGTAGCCTTCTATCTCCATGCCTTCCTCTGGTGTAACTGCAGGGAATGACTTATCATTCCTTCAGGATTCTCAGTGAGGACTGACTCTTCAGATCGTGGTCTTCACAGAGCTGCTTCTCAACTTCTAATAAGGCTTGGAGGATTTGAAAAAGAGAAAGAGAAAGGGATCTTCTCTAACTATAGAAGAAGGCAATACTCCAGTGACAAGGCTGTGAGCAGTAATCCACTGAAAAGGTAAGAAGGTAAAACACTAAAAAATGTACTCAAACATGTATTCTTACTACAGCAGTATTCTGTCTCAAAAAGTGGTAGTAAGAGATGCAGTTTAAACATAAAATATTTTAAGCAGGGAAGTTACATGATTTTTATGACAATTTTAGATAAATCGTGCTAAAGGAAGGTATGTTTTTATTCACTTTTGGCTATAGCTAGAAAAAATTAAGGCAGATCTGTAGGAGTGGGATTTGGTTCAGTAGCAATAGAAAATGATTGCTTGAAGGAGCTGTGAATGAGATCATGACAAAGTGTAGGAAAAACTAACATTCTTGATGGAAAAAACTATAACTCTTCAGAATAAATTATGCACCTGGAGTTATCTCATAAGGTACAATCATAAAGTAATGTATGGAATTTTTTTCAAGATTTTTATTAGCTTAGAGGTCTGTGTTCCTACTTCATATTTACCACAGATACATATGGAGAATCAGCTATTTAGTACATCTGAAAAATTTTTGAAATGAGATAGCATATAAATAGTTGCATAGAGCGTAAGATGTTTTTTCACTGTATTCTTTTAACATTGCTTTTAGGGTTGTCCATGGACATGTGTGGATGTGCAATTTATCACCTTTTTATTATAAGGTGCAAAAAATATTCACGATTGTGTATGGACTTTTTCCCCCTCCTAGGTAGAAGAACACTAAGATCTCATTCTCTACAGCTGCTCTGTTTTTCCAAAAGAATGAGGTGACAAGATTATGGGTTATTCAATCACTTGGGTTGCCTGTTTCTGTGGCAGTACAAAGCAGTCAGATATTCCTTTAAAACAGCTATCTTTAAATGACCCATGTCTAGATCTTTTAAATATCCCTCGTTCTGTGTCCTTGATGATGAGAAGGCATGAGAGGCAGGATTACAGTAGGAACTTTTTCCTCATTTGTACAACCTGTGGCTGATATATAAGTTCAGCGACTGCTCAGGCAGAATGAAAATTACTCTCAGAAAACAAGGATGGGATGTTTCCCCCACTTCTTCTTACTGCACATCTGGAAAGGGCTGTTATGGACAAGTTCCAGCCCACCGAAGGAATGGAGTCGCCGTGCTATAGTGCCCACTACGAAAAAATGGCTTTGTGTCACATCCCCAGTCCAGTGAACCCAAAGCACAGTCATGAGCAGGTATTGGTTTATCCTTAAAATGCTGTTTATTACCTGAGGCCACAACGTGAAGAAAGAGTCAGGAGGAGCTCTTGGGAACTTTTAGTTCAAAGGCTGCACCAGCAGGCAGTGCTGCCTTTCCCCCCTCATATGCTTTGCTTCCTCACAGAAGCATTCAGTGTCAAAAATAGGCTTAAAATAAAGCCTAATGCCTCCAGGCTTCATAATGAGATGTTAGCCACTAGATGTTGCTCACATGTTACTCATTCTCCTGCTTTCCTCTTTCCTGCTTCATTTTGCTCAGGTTGATGCTGACTTTGTACAATTGTCTATTTCACAAGACTTTGGATACATGAATATAAAGAAATATCATCAAGAAAAGAAGGTTTGCATTAAAATGTTCATCATAATAGAAATTACCTACTTATAACCCCTTTGAAAATCCTGTGCACACAGGGAGCACTTGACCCTAGTGACTGGATTTATTTTACACTTGGACTGTCATGCTTAATTTGTTGTTGTCATTATCTAGATAAAATGTTTTTAGTCGTCCTATGTGTCTGTCTTTCATTAAAACATATTTATCAGCTAGTGGAGAAACTAATTAGATGACAAATTTGACTTCTGAAAGTAAATAAATAGCAAAGAAATTATATACAGGGTATTTAAAATAGTACCAGCACCTTCTTTACTAGCACATTATTCCTTTTTTTTAAACTTTTTTTTTTGTTCTTGTTTCTTTTGTTCTAACTTTACATACTTCCTTCTTTCATTTCTCTATCACAAGTTATATCTAACAGCAACTGCTTTTCCCATGGAAATTCAACTATAAATATCTTCAAAATAATAGTAGAGTGCACAAAGCTTTAGCACTGAGGACTTACTCATTCTCTTGCCATCTTTTGCTACATCTTCTCTTTAAAAATGCAGCATTTTAGTATTTAGAAAAAATTATAACTGTTAAATGCTGGCACTGCACTTGTTGTCATTGTTCTTCCATTATAACCCATTTTTTGTGGATTCCAATTCAGCAGTCAATGTGCAGGGAATATCACTGAATCATAAACACCACGTTTTTTCCTCCAAATAATTCTGGTGTTTGAACTCATTGTGTTCAGTTGCTTTCCTCAGGATGCTGTTACATTGATATGGATGGGAATAAGACTTTAGTAGCTAGTGTTCTCTCATCAAGCAATGACAGAATTTTAGTAAGTGTGGTTAGTTTCTACTCTTATGTGAATATGAGTATCTGTTGCTGTCAAACAATTGGAAAGATGGGCTACATAAACCAGTAGGGCAGAAGACTGTATTACAAAATCGAGTTATGTGAGTCCAATTATTTACTTAAAACATTCATGCACACACACGCACACGCGCACACACTCTCTCATATTTCTATACTTTTATGTATAAAATTTTAGTGCTTCATCGAATTAGGGACTTAGACAATTGTCTAGTGAGAATTTGTTTAACTGTTTTCTCAGTAGTGTTAGTATTGATATGAAAAAAAGCCTGGAGCCTACACAAACACAATACAACCAACTGTAAATGTTTCCCAGTTGCACAACACAAAGGGTAAGAAGAATTGTCTCAGTCTGAGCCTCTCAGAGCAGGCTACAGTTAAATTAATTGCATGGAGGGAATAGAGTTTAGAAAGAATCATTATTGACTTAACTAAATATCCTTTTTCTCAGTTCTTTCAAGCTTGATTGCAGGGCAAAGCTTCTTCACATGCAGTAAAACACAGAGAAAGTAGGATAAAAGAGAAACTCAGACTGAGCTAAGTAAATGGAGAGCAAATGTCAACTAGGGGATCAAACTTCCTTGTGTTAACTTTAATTGCCATCTCGCTGCGCAGACCTGTATTTGAGAGGGACAACACTGACTGGCTCGTGGGTTCCCAATAGGAAAGGGTGACTGAATGAAACCGACCTCAGACAACAAGCTTTGACAAATGGTCCTTTTAGATGAATTACATTAACTTTGCCTCTGTGTCTGTTGTAGGATGGTAACAGAACACATGAATTTTATTCATTCATGCCTCATAGAGGGAAACAGAAGTTGGATAAGCAAAGAGAATCATAGAATCATGGAATATGCTGAGTTGGAGAGGGCCATCAGGATCATTGAGTCCAACTCCTGGCCTATGCAGGACACCCCAAGAATCACAACCTGAGTTATATCACTGAAACAAAATAAAGCAATTTGTAAGAAACAAGTGTTGTTGATTGTCATGGAGCAAGAGGTGCATATTACCGATCAAAATAGACAAGAAAAAGACATGCAGAAGGAAAAACAAACCCCATTTGTCTTACCGCAGAATATTTTGCAGATCCCAGAGGTAATACAAGGTGCAATTATGTACTGGTTAGTCTGTGTGTAAAATAAAATTTGAATGTGATTGACCACATGCAGAAAATGAAGCCAAACTTAAAAAGTGTATATGTGTCTGCGCAACCAATTCCCACCAGAGAAGAAAGCACTCATTATCATCTTGAAATATATATTTACCTGATAAAAAGGGTAGATAACTCTAGATTGGCAAATACTTAGAAATACATTTACAAAAGGAGATCGCTGTATAGGAGCATGCACTAAAAAGGAAATGAGATTTCAGCTGGAGAAAGCACTGATAAGAGGATATTCCCCAGTGTCCTCAATGCAACACCTAAATACATACAGTATTTTGGTAAACAGAGCAAGCAGTATCATGTTAAAGCAGGAGCAAATGCTTTATTTGAGATTTTCCAATGCATATCAAAATAGCATTATAAAATTCTTCCCATTCACTAAGAAAGAGGTCTGGAGGCACTGAAGCAACTGATCACAAAAGTATAAGAAAACATTCTAATATTTTGTGAAGATGTATATAGTACAGCAGAAATCAAATAAAAATTCTATGTATGGAAGAGCCACCTTCTAAAAGCAATATAATTTCCAAAGCTGACAAATGGGTTTATTTGGAGAGCTAACTATAATGCTATTTAGCTTTGCTTTTTTCTTTTCTTTTTTTCCAGTGAAAAAGCAAAGAGCGAAATTAGGATGAATTGGGAAGCTTCCCAGGGTAATGAAGAGTAGCACACCATCTGTTTGAACAGGAAAAATATTTGATCAGTGAATGTTCCTCATCCTGCTGTGCAATACAGAGGTAAAGGTTCTTCTAACAAAATGATGCTATGTAACATGAGTAATGGCAACTGAATTGAACAGACAGTAAATGCAAACCACCACTGACTCTTGGGACACCTAAAATGCAACCAAGGTATGGGCCGGTCTGTCACCTAACAGCTGTGAAAATTATCTTTCTACCATGGCCAGAAATTTTCTAAAGCTAATAATCTGATAAAACTTTTCTCTCTTTTAAAGATGTATCAGTGGGAAATTTTTGACTAATGGGCTGGTACAGGACCTGAGGAAAAGGTGATTTAGAAACCTCTGGGATGCTTTGAAAGGAAAGCTGAAGTACAGAGGAGCTGAAATGGATACATCGGGGTTTTGTTTTCAATTGGACACAACATAAATGCCAGGCTCCTTTCTTTTCTCAGCCCATGCACCCTTGTTCACACTTACTCCAAACAGTATAATGGTGGTGAAAAGTATAACACAGCTTTTCATGTAGGTGTTCAACAGGTAAGTAGGTAAATGGCCTTTAAAGTATGTAAGGGCATTGGAAGTAACACATGGATTGTTCTTGTGCACCAGTTTTCACTGCTCTCAGCAGAAGGAGGACTGCGTGCTTCAGCTCATGGTATAATAGCAAAAGTTCTGGGGTATTAGCAGTGGGTGAGGTTGAAAGCATCTGGTCATGTCAGATGCTGAAGAGGCATTGAATGAACAAAGGAACCATCTGAAAGAAGAGGAAAAATCAGTCCATAATGAAAGTGGCTGTCTAACAAGGAAAATGGGAGGGATTTTTGTACCTCTTACTGGAAGATGGGTGCTCTTCTGCCGGGATGTGTAGAAGAAGTGACTGTATCTCAGTCTTCTCCACTTAGTTTCTAAATAACTTCAGACTCATTGCTGTCAGAAGAAGAAAAAGCACAAGCTTCCTTCTCCTCCGGGCACATTTTAAATAAGTTCAAAGTGACACAAAAGCTTGAAGTTTTATGGGCAGCTCTCCCCCTTTCTTGTGCCCTTCCCTTCTTTTCAGAAACATGAAAAAGCAAACACTGGCTAGGAAGATGAATCATACAAATATCAGACAACTAAGGGCAACAGTAGACTTTTGTAGAGAGCTGGATCATACCATACTGATAAAAAAGAATCAGCCTGTGTTGCTTCTGGTCACTGACATTCACTTGCTAAGTTGCATTGAAAAATCAGTCTCCCCCTCATATTCCAAATGTCACGTGGCTCCTGCAGGACACATCGGTAACTCTGGGCAGATCTGCTCATCAGCAAGGGCCTCTTTCGGCAGCATTTATCTATCTCCAACATATGTGTAAAGATCAGTTCTGTCTCCCCTCAGATGCTCTCAGCAGAACTGTTCTGATCCCTCAGCTGAACAGGAGAGACCTCTGATCTTTCTCAGGATGCAGAGCTGTAATTATAAAACTGTAAACTAGATGTGAGGCTTAATTATAATGTCAAATAGATTGGATTTTAATCAGCTCTCTGGATATATAGTTAGGAAGGATTTATCAGGGCAGTGACCTAATTTAAGAGTACGGATTTCAGCTGAACGGTCTGAAAACAATTTGGTTGGGTGCCTATAGAGGGGAGACAAAAAATGCAGACCTCTGCTTCTTAATGAGTAATGTCTCAATCATGGCACAGGTTTTAGGAAACAAACTAATCCCTGATGTAACAGCAAAGAGAATTTCTGTTCCATGGTGATGATTCTGGTCACAGACACAGAAGAAATGGCACAAAGAGAGTTGCCACAGAACACAAAAGGATATTATAGCATGTAGAAGTTTATGTTTCAGCAAAAGTTACCTCAAGTACTCAATGTGAGAGGCAGAAGACTTATGGGAGTATAGTCCCAGCTCAGTAGCAGCTGGACTCATTAGCCTGGTTTTTGTCGGGTTTGGTGAGAAATGGGAGTCAGAGGGGACTGCCTTTCTCTGAGAAGTAAGGCTTTGCTCCCCCACCAAGGTCCCACAATCCCTACTGGGATAAGACTTCATTCAGTAAGAGCTCTGAACTAAGACCCATCACACTTGTGAGACATTTCCAAACTGGTCAACCAGGAGATTGTCAGAAGAGGATGCTGCTGGAAGCAGGTACATGGGTTCTAGGTGGTAGCCTTGGACTGCGTCAGGGGCTTCCCTCTATCCCAGAATGGCAGCAGGCTGGGCAGAACCCCTCTACAGCTGCATAATTTCTTGTGGTTTGCTGTGCTCAGTACCCAGAGGGAGCAGCCATCTGGGATGCCTTGTCTGCTCAAAGCTGTTCAACAATATCCCATCTGATCCTTCTCAGCTTCCCAGCTCTCGCCTACTACTTGAAGTGTTCTGAATGGACCTGGCAATCTCAAGAAAGTCTGCTTGGTTTTGCCCAGGATGTTTTAAAGTGGTGGTTTGGCCTACCCACCTCCAAGCTTTTAGGAACCATGGCAAACAAGTGACTAGCACAGATGACAAAAATCTGACCCCACAAGTGCTTTCAAAGTACAGCAATGCAGTAAACCTAAGCCTACAAAAGTCTGTGCAAAAGCACATACTGATTTTAAAAATCCAAAAGGACACCACACTGACACTGTGTTGACTGTAATTTGAAAGCATAACAAAGGCATTCCAGAGCAGTTTCATTACAAGTTAATTCTTGTCACCTGCTTTGTTGATGCGAGGTTGTTCTCTTCTCTCTCTGAGAGGGTTTTATGGAGGACATTATCCCTGAGGTTTTGCAGGCTTTCTCTCCTCCCTCCATCAAGTGTATACTATCCTAGTTTCTGGGGGGCAGAGGGCATTGCACATCTGCATCAGCCTGTCAGCTAGACCAGAATGGTGAATGCTGCTCCTTGGGTGACTGCTTTATGTGAACCCCTGCAGTGCTCTCTTATTTGGGTTTGTTCTTTAAAATAGTAAAGCATGTTACAGATGTGAGATTTCTAATGGGAAAAAAAATCCAAGGGGAAAAAAAAAAGGGAGGGGAGGGAAGGTAAAAGGCCCTCACTAATAATTTGAGAATTTTTATGGCTGTGGTTGAAGTATTGACGATGTATTGTGAGAGAAGCAGTATCAAGGAGAAATATTTGAAACAGAGAAACTCTGTGGAGTTCAGGACACTTTTTAGGATGTTTAGTTTGTATTTCAAAAGACTTTATGCCAAAGTAGTCAAGATACATGGGATATTTAAGTAACAGCTCTTCTACCAGTAAAACTAATATTGCATGGTTTTTATTTTTAAATGTGAAAACATGACTTAAAGCACACTTTTCTGATTAGTTTTCAAAGTGAAAATGAGTTAGTCTCTTCTCTGCGATGCAGAAAAAATGATTTCTTATGTGTAACTTTCTATGCTAAGATGCATGCAAGGGATCTGAGCTATACTCCATATATTTTCAAACATTTTATACATTAAATTTAAAACGCCATTCTTTGAATGCTTAAATTAATATGAAAAATTCAGAAAAAGCAATTTTAAAAATTCAAATAAAAAGTGACAACTGTAAGATGAACTACAAAAATTGGTTTAGGAAGGCTGGTAGTAGAGTATAATTCTTTATGAATAAATAGATTTGTTAATAAAAGATTTGTTAGTTCAAGTTTGCTCTAAGGTTATGGTGGATATCTATAGCTATTTTCAGCATTTGGATTTGAGTTGACACAGAAAATTTTATGTTCCAGATGAGATTACAGAGTCACGACTGAATGTGTCAAAATTAAACAAAATGCCATTTTTATTATATAAAAAGGAAGCTTGAAAAGTAATCTTATAAGTCATAGCCTCTGAAGTTTATTAAGCCTCTTTATTAAGATCAGTCACACCAATCGAAATACAAACATAATAATACTCTATTCTATTAAAATATAAAACGTAAATAAAAATCTAATAAGTCAAAATATGTTTGAGGAACTTCACATGCTTTAGCAGAACAAAAGATTGTTTTTTCAACAAGCAGAGGGGTGTAATTTTAATGTTTATAACGTAGAAAACCACTGTATCAATATACCTGCAGTATATAATTTTTAGAAGAGCAGTTGACTATAAGCAAGACTAGTGTGCAAATATCGTATGCAAAAGTTTAACAAGAATTTTTGGTGCATATGTGCTTTGTACTGTTCTATTTATTGCTGAAAACTTGGCAACAAAACATTAGAAAACTAAACTCATATTTTATCTCTGTGTTGCAGCAGTGTAAGTTCTGGAAACCCTAAAGATCTTAATGTCATATAAATGACAATTACCTTAACCCACTTTACTAGCTCTGAGATACAAAAAATGTGTGATTCCACTAAAATTCTTCTCTCACAATTGGATTCTGCTCAAATTAGACTGCAGGTAGCCGTGTATTTTAATTAAGAATCATTACTGCCTTATGCTGCTATACTGATGTTCTGGTAGAAATTACTTGAGCTAAACTGTTTGGAAAAAGAGAAATGGGAAATGTCTGCTGAAAAATGGAACTGCCTACCATGTAAAAAGGCTATCATCCAGCCTTTTGCAGTTGTGGTTGAACAGACTAATGTGCCAGCACAAAGGTTAAAGGAAGAGGCTGCAGTCTTAAGCAGAACAGTCAGGAATCTCAATGCAAAACAGCAAAGAATGGATTTTTTTAATTGCATTTTTATTATACTCCGGAAAGATAAAAGGAAAAAAAGTGGTAATTATTGGATAGGGAAATTCTTTTGGATTGGTGATTGGCCCTTTAGAATTAGTAGTTGAAAATACATTAGGCACTGTATGTAGTAGGGAAAAAATATTTAACAACTACACAAATTCCACCTCTATGACTAAAATGCCAAAGAATTTTGAAATTGCTATCTCTGGGTTGTTGACCCAGGCTCTTGCTGGCAGGTGGGACCCAGCCAGGTGCTTGCTCACATCCCCATCCCCACACAACCAGGGGGACAGGAGAGAAAAGGGGAGGTGTAGGAGTGAGGAAACTCATGGGTCAAAATCAAGATAAGGAAAACACTCACTAGTTACTAGAAAAAGAGTCTTGACTTGGGGCCACCATTGCAAGATGCTCCCCCCTCCGCTGCTTTCAACACTTTACCAACTGCACACTACACCCTGTAAACTATCAAATGCCTTTCCATTCCTAAATATGTTACACTGTGAATAGCTCTCATAGGGTAGATTTCTGTGAATGTTTGGAATTTTAAGCTATAAAATCACTTTATTTGGATTGAAATAATGGTGTTGTACAGCTAGAGGAATTGATGCAAAACCTGTGTTTCCATTTTTTTTTAAATTTCCAAGCGCCAGAATGTAGGCAATCCTAGACTGTATGCATATGCATGCACAGATGCAATTGCTCTCCCACAATGACCAAAAATTAAGACATTCTTTCATGCAAGCAGACATGGAAAACAGAGCCCGCTCCATGTAGTTATATGAGCTTTAATATTTCCATGGAAATAACATGGAGAATCTGACACTGCTCCTGAAGCCTGTGACATCTTTGCCACTCAAATACTTTCATGTGATTTGGTTATAGAAACTTAGTTACTAAATTGTGAACATTCACTTTCTTGAATCCCTTTTTTGTGTTAAGGACCTATTGGAGAAAGTTAAATTTCTGTTTTAAGATCAGGTGTTGTGGCTGTAGTGTAGACATCTAGAGGAAAACAAGATACAAACCTAAAGCACAGTGGACCCAGTTCTTCCCATGAAGCAGGTGAACACCACAGTAACCACAGAGCCCAAAACTCCCTGGACAGAGGTGAGTGGCCTGCAGATGGGTTGACAGGTTTCCTCAGAAGCTTGTGGCTGAAACTTTCTTCTCCATCAGACATGCAAAAAGCTGAAAGCTGCTCATCGTTCCCACTTCGCTGCCATATAACCAAGCTGATCATGATTCCAGAGGATGGGAAAGCTGGTTTCAACATCAGTATTGTGAATTGTGAGCCATTATCTCTTTTTCCCATGATGTTTCCTTTGTAGCACAGAGCATGATGGATCAAACACAACAAAATCGTGAAGGCTGAAGCTCCACAAGTTCATAGTCAAGCTCTGGAATGCTCCAAAAGCAGCTCTTCAAGGGCAAACACTGTTTGGCCTAGTTAAAGACCCTCTGAGGACTGCTGAACACATTAACATCCAGTGGAGAGGAGCTGGCTTTAGAGACTGAAGTGAGAAATGATCTACGATAAAAATACATTTGGGGCAGTGCAAGCCAAATGCGAAAGCAGCTCTAACTTCTCCCATGGCAATTCAGTGTGTTCCACTACTTCTTGTTTTCTGTTCTGTGCTGTGACGAAAATCAGCTGATGCCAGCTTTATTTATCCTTAGGGGCTGTTTTTCTTTCGTTAGCTATAGTCCAGATAAAGATGCTATACACACATCTCTTGCTCTTCTAAAAAGGCAATGGGTTTAACATGAAAAAATACTTTAAAAGCCATTTGGTGGATCTAATTGGAATTTCAGGGCTCCATCATCTTCAGAAGTATAAAGAATCCTGTCTTCAAGTAATCTTTCAGGAATAAGCTGTATTCATTAGAATCTGCTACTCATGGCTTTGAATGATTCATTCAACCAAGACTTTTTGGCCTAACTAATATGTGTTCTGTAACTGGTCCTCATCAATCACCATGGTATTGCAATTCCACAGTATACCTCTACCAAAGAAAAAAGATTAAAGAGAATTCTTTCAGCGATGCATTTATATTCAGTCTGAGAGGTGTTGACTTCTTTTTTAATCAATGGAGACAATAATTTTCAGAGGTAGGCCCGTCACCAATATCGCATTTAAGCAAACTCTACCATCTCACAATTCTGTGTGTTTTTGGAAAAACTTAAGTTGTGTTAGAGAAAGATGTCTGCCTCCATTAAACTTCCTGCACTAATATAGCTGCAATACTTTGTTAATCTGTCATTAATACACTGCTGTGTTTTCAAAAATCTGTATGTCACATTTGCATTTAACAGGCAAGATAAATGGTAAAAGATTTTGGGCTTTTTTTCATGTTAAGTAAACAAGTCCTGAACTTCCTTCTTCTCATAAATACTTACTGCAGAAAAGAAAACTTAGTTTCATCCCATGTTTGATTTAAAGTGTTTCATTGTAATAGTGTATCAGACAATAAATTGATTCAAAGCAATGTTTCAGATCAAATAAGGAAGATCATGAGAAAAACACTGACTAAAATCCATAGAGGGTTTTACTCCAGAGTAAAACCATGGAGGGCAGGAAAAGAAATAGTACTTTTTTTATATAGATTACAGGTGATTACAAATTAATCACATGTTATTGATTCTGCAGGAAAGACTACCAGGTCATCAAAGATGTTTTTTTTCAAATTTTGAAATGCTATTAGGCAGGGCGTTAGAATTCCCAAATTGCTAAGTAAACTATTGAAAAGTCTGGTCGAACTTCACAGCTTTGGAAAATATATTCAAAGGCTTATAAATAACAATGACTTTCAGGAAGAAATATATTCACATCTAATGATGTGCAGCATTGAACTGTGCAGGACAGAATGTAGGTGGTTTAAAAACCCTATACAGGACTTTTATTAATCAAAAATAGTACAGTAAATGTGCTAATGTCAGTGCTATGCCTACATTAAAGTGACTTCTACATCATGATAGTCCTGGATTCAGAAATGTCTATTGACATGTGCAACACTGTGGCAGGAATAAATTTCTCTTTTGTGTAGGCAGAAAGTGGAATACATCTGTCAAGTTCTCCATCTCTTGCAGGGTTTTCTCTTGTATAGCTCGCAGAGCTGCTGAGAACAGCATTATCCTCCCACAGCCCAGAGATGTGACAATATGACCCAAAAAAATTTAGCTCTTATTTCTCACTAATATTTAACTAAGTTTAATAATAAAACTTTTCCTCCCCCTTATCAGTGTTCAAACTCTGCTATTCAGTGCAAACATCTAGTTCTTAATGCTACTCCGGCTCTTATTTTTGTATGTTCAGCTTCTAATATTCTGGTAACTTCATATGCATCTCACAACCTACATGAGACCTAATATAATAACTATAATGCTCCTGTCTTGATATTTTTCAGAATTGCACGGAATTTTGGTGAGTATTCCAAATGTAATGTTTTGACTTCAGGCTTTTTATCTAAAAAAAAAAGCCTTCCTGAATTCCTACTTCTAATAAAAAGGCTATTTGCTTTGTGTGATTCATGCAAATATCGGCGAATTTCAAACAGAGTGAAATTCTTGACTACCAAATATTTTAGATAAACTTTTTTTAAAAGTTCATGGGGTTTTATCACAACACTCATGTCCAAAACTAGCAAGGGCATCATTTAAAAAAAAAAGGCAAATTATCTTCTCAATAAGGTTTTGCTTAAGTCACACAGTATATGTAATAATTCTTCCAAGAGAACTAAATAGAGGTAATGCACAGAAATTAATGTTGTTTATTTGCAATGTACAAGATTTCCCCGCACAGTTTGTGTTGTGAGATCAATGCACGTGTACTCATCCTATTTGTGACAAGAAGAACACTCATTTTCTGCAGTATTAAAAGTCCAACATTTTATGCTTTTTAAACATGATTTTAAACATTAATATAAAGTCTAATACATATTTCTAGATGCAATCGGCCTACCTAAGGAACAAGGCAATCAGAAACTAATCTACAGCTCTGGTTTTGCAACTGGACTTGCATGAACATGTTGAGTCATTAAATAAGGGTCTGATTGCATTTGAAAAATTGTAATAAAAACAAACTACAATGAAAAAATAAAGTCAATCCATTTTTACAACAACTATAAACTACAAACAAAGATAAGGAACTGAGAGATGCTGTATATAATATATATTTTCCATGTACATAGATATACTGTAGGTGGCTATCTTGTGATTTCTTAGGTTTAAAATGCACTTATCCATTGCTGAATGGAAAACCATGAACATAGGACTTCACTGTTTTCAATCCTTACTTGAATTTCCAATTACTACACCAAAAGATCAGAATTTAGTATCCCATCTTTATCTTCAGATTAAGTTTAATCAAAGCACTTTGTATGGACCCTTCAGGGATCTCTGTGAAAGAATTATTGTGAAAATATAATAAAATTGTTGAAATTAAATTAATTGTCTGAAAGATTTCCAAGTGAGCATAGTAACTTAGTAGATTTTGATTAATCGAATGTAAAGTCTTGAATGACAACAGACTGAATGGAAATGGACTTTATTACACTAAATCAAATAACTGACAATTTGACCAATGACACAGTTGTTAACTGCCTAAATTAGGAAAAAACATAGAAAATAAATTTGTGTTTGAAACAGTGTCACATGGCAAAACATTGGGAATGAAGAAATAAAAAGAAAAAATACAGTTTCTGGCTTTTGAAATTGCATGGAGCTTCTGGCAACCACGCAGTAATCTAGTAGTGCTGAGAGGCTGGGAGGGAGAGAAAAGGAAAAGGACAGCTGAAAAGTCCAAGTTTTTTCCTTTTCAATTTAAACAGCAGCAGAAAGGAGAATCTCTTACACCACTCCACACTCAGCTACCCAGGGTTATTCCAGTAAGAGCTAAAAATGACTGGTGTATTTCTTCACTTGATGGCGGGGGAGTGTCTGAGGAAGAAGGACTCTCCACATAAACCCTTTGAGCATGGGGGCTGAGGTAATTACGTATGTAAATCAATGTTTTGGCATAGAACTTGCAAAAAAAAAAAAGACACACTAAAGTTTTATTCAGCGGCTCCACCATCTAAGCAAGGAACACACAGAAAATATGTTTTTCATTTATGAGAATGCCACATCTTCAGAATCATAAATCTCGTTTCTTACAAAATAGCAAAAAACCCTTCCTGACTTTGAAAAACCACACTAGAATTTTTATGGCTAAATTACAGTTTGAAACTGGTTTAATTAATGTTAGATACCTAAAGGAAAGATTTCATGCTTGGGTACAACATAATGTTATACTCTAGGTATGAAATTCTGCCGTGAAATATTGCCTTCTTATTAGATTCTTACAAGGTTACTAGAAAAAGCTTGAGAACATTTATAGATTGTATCCAGCTAGTATTTTATATTTACTATAGTATCATTTAATATGGAGAGAGATCAAATAAAAAAAACTTATAATCTTTATATTAAAACCATTTACTTCTTGCTGCATTTGTGCATTTGTAGTATTTATTAATATTGTACTACAGCTAATCATACCAACAAATAATGTAGTTGATGTCAAAGAGTATTCCACTTTTAATTTCTCTACAAGAAAATGAGATTTTTTTTTTATTGTATCACGCATTGCCTCCTTTTAGAAAAAGAATGTAACTGGTTTTGCATCCTGTTATTTCACTACAACTCACATAACAAAGATGCTATTTCTTGGGATGATGAATACCAAAGGTCGTTACAGCAAAGTGATATACGTTAGTTGTTCTCTAAAGTGGATGATAATATTTGAAATTCCATCTTAGGTTCACACAGACGTGACAATGTTACATAGCATAGCAAAAAAGATTGTCTCATTTCAGTGTATGAAAGGAGCTGGCTGCCTTTCCTGCATATTCAGATTTGCATGTCTATGGAATCTCATGTTTTGACTTTTTGAAAATCTTTCGAAGTACTTTTTGTATTGTGTTTTTAGATAGTGACAACAGTGTAGTTCAAATGCTACAAACTTAACAATTGTGTTGATATGAAATGTCTCAGATTGGGAGGTTGACTTTTGATGAGGTAGGAAGTCTTTGCAATCTAAAAGAGTGATGAATGATTGTGGATTCAATCATTCTTCCTCTTCCTAATTGTTGTCTCTTCCAGAAAAATGACCACAATGGCCAGGTTACAGCACTCTGCAATACATGCTGCCTGAACAGCAAAAGATTTCATAGCTTCCGTGTACAGTACACAGCCTAATTTTTAGTCAACACTGTAATATAAACATACTGGAATAAGAAGACAGAATCCTTCACACTTGAACATAATGCACTGTTTATCCTTTATTACACTGTTGTTCAAGCACATTTGCATGTAAATATATTACTGAAATCAGTATTTAATCTGTGTGCACAATTAGTTTACGGACTCACAACTGCTTCAACTCATTTGTCACACTAGAGCCAGCACCCTTTTTCAGACTTTGTCATTATACTTTTTCAGTGTGCAGATGTTAAAGGGAATTTCAATAATTCACAACAATCATTTATATTGCTCATCTGTAAACACTCAGCTCAGACCCACCAGCAATGCAGTATGACATATAATTACTGTTGTTGTTAGTGTTTGTTTCTTTTGAGAACTGGTTAAAAATTATGCACTTTGCATATTTGAATACTTTAATTTATCACCTCTTAAAGTTGTGTTGACCAGAGCAATCTGCACAAATGTCTACAGTGGAAGCCATCTCTGGAGATCATCTGACTGAACTCTAGATCAAATCACCCAGGGCTCATTAGGAAACATTAGACATTAGGAAAAAATCTTCACTGAAAGAGTGATTGGGCACTGGAATTGTCTGCCCAGGGAGGTGGTGGAGTCACTGTCCCTGGAGGTGTTTGAAAAGACTGGATGTGCCACTCAGTGCCATGGTTTAGTTGATGTGGAGGTGTTAGGTCCCAGGCTGGACTTGATGATCTCAAAGGTCTTTTCCAATCTAGTTCATTCTGTGATTCTGTGATCAAAAAAGTGAAAGCAAAAGGATCTGTCATATTAAAACATTTACTGTTTAAAGTGTATAAGCCAGTCTGGAATTTGTTTAATTAGGCATATGAGAGTTTATTCTAAAGAGCATAATTGTGTTCCTTCTGCTTATACGGCCACTATAATGTGATGTGTTACTTGCCATCAGCAGAGCAGGATAGTTATTTCTAGCTCTCTCTCTTTGACAGAAAGACAAATTACTACTTATTGGTTTCTAGTCTGGTACAGATGAATATACATGTGCTTTTCTGCCCTGTCTCTATTCTGCTTCCATTAGCTTACAAGCAACAAATGCAGCATTCTCCTTCCCTGGTTTCCCCACTCTAGCAAATTGGTGCTTAAGAATTATTTCACTGTTTGAAAGAGCTCATACATAAAAATACATCAGTTGGAAAAAAAAAAAAATATAGACAGTGATATCTTCCTAAACGTTGTAGTGAGAGCAGTGTGGGTGTGTGGTAGCAGCTACACTCATGAGCTAAGCAAACTACACATGGAAAGTGTTGAGGGACGGGCTGGGCGGGGCTCACCGTGTTCTTCGGAGGGACCCATGGGGCAGAGGCCTCACACATGACCAGCAGGTGTCTGTGCTTTCTGTTTGCTGTTTAGCTGGGTCTCAGAAAGTGTGGTGGCCTAGAAGGGCAAAGCAGGGCTCAGCTGTCTCTCAAACTGGCAAGAGATGTCAAGAATAACAAGGATTTTACAGGTATGTTAGTAACAAGCAGAAGTCCAGGTTGGTTTCCCCAGTTCAAGAGAGGCATTGCAAACCTTGAGATGGTCCTATGAAGCCCACCAAAATGAACACAGTCTTGGAGACCATGACAACCAGAGAAAGGTTGTGGGACCAGTGTTTATTTAGCCTAGGAACAAAAGGAGCCTCAGGGAATCCAGTCTTCCAATACCTAGAGAAGGTAAAGATGCTCTCTTCACAAGGATCCTCAGTGATAACAGGCAATGGGCACAAGTTGCTTCAAGGGAAATTCCACCTGGACTAAGAAAAAGTTTGTTCACCAGGAGAACAATTATATTTCGGAATAGTTTGCCCAGAAAATTGATGGAATATTCCTTGCTGGAAATGAAATATACAGGACTGTGCTGGGTGATTTAATCTGCAGTTCAATCAGATAATCTCCAGAGATTCCTTCCACTGTAGACTTTTTTATTATTCCACGTTTCAGTGATTCTATAGTCTTGCTCCCTGGACTTATACCACATGACCACATGATAGGGTAAGACATAAACCACAGAAATGAAGGCACAGAATTATTGCCAGTGGCAAGCTGAATAATACATGGAAATGTATAAAATACTATGCAAAATTTCTATTAATTATGTTTTTTCAGGAGTTTTTGATAATTGATTACTTGGCCCAGTTTTTACTGGGAAGATCAGGTTATTTACCTGGAAGCTAGAACAAGCAAGTTAAATACGAGGATAAGATTTGTGCTTGACGTGTAAAGCATCCTACAGAAATTTGAATCTCTAAGCAAATGAAGAGCAGTTCAAGAACTGTTCCATTTACAAAGCAGCCTTCAGAATTGTACACCGCCTGAAGTCCCTGAAGGAATTTACACCTGATTGTTATTCAATAGGAGCTCCAGTACTTTTATTCTTTAGAATGATGTGCTGCATAGACCCAGTACAAATGGAATGACATTCAGCTAAGACATAATAACCATCCACTACATCAATACTTTCAGATGTTTCTAATCCTTCTGTCAAAGAGTCGTCTGTGTCTTAGGAAAATGATATGCTAGGAATGATGGATGCTTAAAGTGGGAGTGGCCTCCTTTATATGGATGTTTCCTTGTTTCAGACTCTGAGGTTCCTGCTCCTTGTCCTGTATTATCACTTATATTAAGATCCGTGTATGTGATTATGTTTCGTATGGTTAGTCACCCTGTTTATAACTAAGATAGGATTCTTAAAAATAAAAGTTTTGCCTGGACTCCAGTTTTAAGCCAGTGTAACTTATTGCCCTAGGTACTCTGAAATTCATGTAAATAAATCATTTCACCCATAATACTTACGGTGTTTCCACATTCCAAGTCTTATACATGATGCAGACTTTAACTTTTTTCCAGATGTTTCCATTTTTGATCTATCTGTAATTGCTGACAGCTGTATTCTCCTCATCTACTTATCGAAAAAGGAGCCAAAAAAAAGTGTATCAGCTTAGAACTACACCTTTCAATCGACAGGCTTCCAAGATCTTTGACGAAGGACAGAAGTTTGTGTTTCATCCTCATTATACTCTTATTTCAAAACACAGGAAATGGCCTGAGGAATGAGGAGCTTTCTGCTTTCATATATTCCTGGTGTGAATGCTGGAATTACAGTGTCCTGGACCATACCTGTATGAGCAATGTGGTGTCCAGTAGCACAACATGAAAAGAATTAATATTCATAACAGTATAAGGGTGAGCTGCACTGTCGGTAAACTCAGACAGAAAGTCCTCACAGCTAGTTAAGGAGAAAATTGATGAAATACTATGTCATAAAGAAAAAATTCTCAGTTCATTTAGTTTAAACTGAATCAGGATAGAAACAAGTTATAGATTTATAAATGACATAAACAAAACCTGCAATAATCTTTATTTTCAGGGTCAATATCAGTAATACAACATATAAATCACAATACAAGACACTTTCAAAATCTATCAAGCACCTAAAAATTTCTAAATATTTTTTAATAAGCGGTCCCCAAAATTTATACTCATTAGCACATACAGAGATAGTTATTCACAGAGCTACCATCACATCCATGGCACCCTCAAAGGATGTCTGGTTTACAAGCACCATCACTCCTTCAAAAGCACAGGTTACCCTACGTGCATTGTGTCCTGTAATGGATGCTACAGCTTTGTAGGCGTCCGTGTTGCTGTCTATAACCTATTCATTCACAAGCTGGTGAGAGAGCGCCTCGTGAGTTCTTGTGCACAGACAAACCCAAGGTGTCTGTCCCTGTTTTTGCTGACTGAACTGCTGTCCCATAAGCTGCAGAGCAGACAGCTCATGGGGAGTCTGCTCTTGCTGGCCAAAGCAAACAGGTGATGTTGATGGGGCAAATTGTGGCAGTGTCAAACCAAGTTTTGATGGCTGCTGTTTCCAATCCAAGGTCTCTGATTCCTGCAATGAATTTTCATGATTCTTTTATACTGCTTTCAAGATGAATTTATTCTTTGTTTCTAAGTTGCCTCATTACTGTTTAATCCTGCTGATGGTGGTCTTTCACACATGATCAGCTTTTGGCAAATACATTTATTTTGTGTGTTTGGTACATACACACAGTTTGACTTCACATTTTTACTAACGAGGAGTGTTAGCATTTAATACCAAAAGATTAAGATTATAAATCTTAATAGAAAAGATTCAGCAAGGGCGGACAGAGTGAATACTTTCACAGTGGAATAGCTAAAAAAAACTCCTGCTAGAAGTAGGTAGAAAGACTTCTCAAAAAAGACATTCTTCTTTGTCTGGAATTGACATGCATAACACTATTATCAGTATTTAAAAATCCCCTCACTTGACTATGGCCTGCATGTATGAGAAGTTTCTATGCTGTGATTGCAAACATAGCATGTCTGAAACATGAAAACAAACTCAGAAGAGATATGGTGTGTCAATATATGTCCATGATCAAAAACCCCAAACAGGTGGCTTAAAGGTAGTTACACTACAGATGGCACTGCAGGTACTGCTTAATTTCTTAATTGCATTGCTTCTCTTTGTCTACCTGCTTGGATACCCCATCTTTGCTTACTCACCCAGACAAACACCGGTTTCATGAAAGGAGATATATCTTTCTTTTGTTAGTTCTCAAGAATAAGCCCTTTCCTTGACATGACAGGAGTCATATCATGAAAGAAGATAAGGAACAGTGTTTTGCTTTTGTTAAAAAAACTTTTCTCACTTTGATTTAGCATAACGTACCATCCCATGCTGTCAGAGCGCCATCCCATGCTGCTCTGATTGTAAAAATCCATTGGAACCATAGATTTTTAAGCACATTATGCAAGCAATCCATATCACAAACTTGTTTTTCTTATGACTTATGGGTCTTCATGGACATCAGATGTGTTCAATACTAATTATCTAATTACATAATGTGAGTTACTTACATAGTTTGAGTTAAAATAACTTGCATCATGAATTATGTTAGTAAGAAGAATTTGACTCTCTACCTTCCTATAACCCAGTTTGGAGCAATTTCAACACTAGCAGACATAACACTTTCACACATGCTACTTTTTCTGAAATCTTTTTTAAGTTACGTACAGAAACCCGAACTCTTTTTCAGCACTGAATTTTTTTACCTTCATCTTCCAGTGGTTGGATCTAGTCATAACCTTGACTGTTATATTATACTCTACTATAAAATCATTGTTTCCTGTTAGGGTTTTTATAGCCCTTGATGCAATAACACATTTTAGCTTACCTAAGAGAAGTTTAGTTATTGTGTGTTTGCACCTCTCTTTCAGAGAGGATTAAATGGCAACACATTAGTTAACATTTGGTCTTTGGGGTAAAGAGAGGAAGCAAGTTACTAAAAAGAACTGATGCTGGTATCACTGGGTTTCATGGGCTGACTGCCTACCCAGCTCAGCAGTGAGCTCTGTTATGCCAAGACTATCCTCACCTTTCTTAGCAGCCTTCCCTGATATATAGATATCAAACACAAAGTGATTTTCATGAGCATTTCAAGAAAACTGGACACTTATGATTTAAGGCCTATCTTCCAGTGCTTGAATTATGGACACCATAGCTGGAAATCTATCCAAATCAGAAAAGAGCCAAATGACAAACAATCCTGTTTACTTTGAAGAATTATCCTTCTGTATGTACAGACAAGTGTTAGCTTATCCTTCTCTGGCCAGAGAGCTACATGGAAAACTGAGACTGTGATCAGCAACCAAAATTTACACTTTTCAAACTCCATGGGTTCCAAGATGGGGTTCCCCCCCAGTAAACATGTAAGACATACACTGCTCCTCTAGGACTTTAAATAGGATCCTGTGGTATGAGTTTGATTTCCACACACTTATATATCTACTTCCCCCTTATGGGAGGAAAGCCAAAATGCCTAATAATGTTTAATCAAATATGAATTATATTAGACATGGAAAAGAGTAAAATGGGAATACCTCCAAGACATAATTACTTTAGTACATTCTATCCTAAAAGGGATCCTAAAACAATTTCCACAGACTCTTATAAGAAAGTGGAGTTAATAAGTTTCCTTAAATTAAATGCTGCTAAAAGAAATCCAAACAGACTTAGTAAATGTATACAGTTATTGGATATCTTTTGAAAATGAGAATGGAAGATTTTCAAAGGCCTGAATAAAACACAAGATTGCACATTATGGAGGCTTTTGGAGTGACAATACTATTTTTTTCTTTAGGGTTGACTTTTCCACATTCTTTTCTAAAGAAAATTAATTCAGTTTTTAAGTTTTCTTGTACAGGTTGCCAAAAACTTTTCAGGCTTTTTTTATTATTTCTGAAATGAATGACAGCTATTTACACAGTGTTGAGTTTTGACTCAATTATAGATTAAAAAACCTCAACATACTTTTATGAATGAAACCTTAGTCAAAAAATAATAACATAAGAAATGGGACAAAAAACTTTTTACTATTTTCTGCAGCAACAATACATGAAAGCCCATTTAGAGAAAAGACATGTTTTCACTGGGAAAAAAATCTATATATGGGTGGCAGGTACTTCTAGAAACAATTTAAATGAAAAAATACATTGTTCTGCTCCATCACTATCACAACTTTACTAAGTGATTAATAAGTTACTTATTAAGGATTGGTTACAATGACATAGAGGACAAGGAACATCAGGTTTTGCATCCCTTCCCACATCCCTCCCTTAGTTCTTCACAGGAGCGTGCTGGATTAGAATTTTTCTCGTCATGCTCTTCAGAAGCTGTGATTAATTTCTATCCTGTCCCACCTCTGTGACTTTTCAGAATGTAGTCACTCTTTCAGATCTGATTGTCATGAAAATCTCCAGTTGATGCATGCTTGGATGTTGATGATCAATTGCTGTAGCTCTCAGAAATACATACCATTTTAGTAACCTTTCTGTTACAATCTTTAGCGCATGGCCTCATATTCACTCCCCATTCATATCAATGAAAACATTTTTATTACCTTTTCCTACAGCACTGGAAGATCCTTGGGCATTAAGTTTCAAATATATTATAGGCAATTTGGTACCTGCTGGACAAAAAAATGACACCAATATTCAGTCTCCCAAGCTTCTTGTGTTGCCCCTCAGTATTTCAGCATCACTTTCTTGACCCAGAAAAATAATATAATTTTCTTCTATGCATTTTTTTTTGGCTCTAAATTCTAACATGATCCAATCTTCATATATTATTTCTCTATTTTATTTTATTGTGGTTATGGTGTATGTTTATACTTTCTCACCCCATGTTAGTCACCTTACTTTTTCCTTTTTTATCCAAAATAAAATAGAAGCAGGTTTGAGAGGAAGAAGTACAGCTATTTGCCATTGACAGGGGAGAAAGAAAATCTTTTGAATAGTGGAAGAAGCATTTCTTCCACTCTTAAATAATATTTAAAATACTCTGTGTATGAATACTCTTTCAACGACTTGCTACAGATGTCCTGACACAGGTTTTTCAAGGTCTAACACACTGGCTGATTTTAATTATGCCAATTGCAATAGAGATATCAGCTGAGAAGAGTTTGATTCAGACTCAAAGAAATATGGCTCAGCTTTGGTGCATTTTTTTGAGCTATCTTGAATGAAAGCCATTGCTGCTAAACTATATCTCCTGTTTGTACATTCATATCAAGATAAAGGTGGTGATGAAAATAAAGGTGTATTTTCATGTACGAGGATGCTGTAGTCCTAAGGAACAGGGCATCCCATCAGACAGTGATCTGTGATCACGTTCACATGATGGATTCTGGAAAAAGCAACCAGCCATTCACAGATCAGTGTGAAAACACGAAGTTGTCAAAGATGTCACCTCTTTGCATACAGTGGGCAGAAGCTTCCTATTGGGAGGCACTTCTTGGTAACTGTGTCCTGCCAACCAGTCGCAGGCATGGCTCTGAATATGCCAGGAATAATGGCTTCCAAAATGGTGATGCACAGGTATAGAAAGGTGAAGTCATGTGGCAGCTGTCAGGGACAGAGCTTCCATTGGAAGTCAGGGCTGTGGCTTCTGTGACTTCCTTCCTGGGACAAAATTGCCCCTTGCACTACTCCCAGCACGTCTCAATTATACCATACACATGTCTTGTTTTGTTGCTCTCTCTCAAAAAAAAAATGACTATACACCCCATGGGGTGCAAACATCCAAAGAATTCAAACCTACTTAAGTTGCTGCTGAAACAAAACCAGACTGAAGAAGTAGATGTTCAGGCCCTCTGGTCCTGTATTTTTTTTCATTTTCAAAAAAATCACTGAACAAGAATGCTTACTCATTACCAACAAATATGTTCTCCATGATCCAAAAAGCAAACAAAACTCTAAATATAAATAGAAGTAATTTATATTCTTTCTGGTTGAATTTCACGATAATATGGAATTGATCATTGAATATTGTCATGCAGCTTTTTATGCCAGCTGGAAGACTTTCGTCAGTTTTCTTATACTGCCTTTTACAAAGCACTTCTTCCTTGAAAACATACGAATTCTCTTTCTCCCCCAAAAATAATTTTAACACTCAAAAATTAATTTCATTTTTGTATTTGAAATAAAAAAGGTGAGATGAAGAGAAGTCTTAGGTAACAGCAGATAATTGTATTCTGCTGTGAGTCCTGCTGTCGCAGGAGTTCTTTGTATCAAAATTTTGCTCTACCTGTCCCTGCAGGAAATTGAGAGAGCAGCTTGATTTTTTACAGTGTACGTACTAAAAAAATGGAAAATACGTGAAAACCCAAGTGCACATATTAACTAGGTTTCCCAGAAGTTGCTACTAATTTCAGGGTGTACAGTTCGGGAGATCTACAGAGGAGTTTGGAAAGAAACATGCTAGATTTTGGGAAGAGCCTTTTTGCATTGACCTGATTAGAGGGAAGGGCTGTAAGAGGTAGAGTTCCAAAAGCAGGGGTGTTTCAGAGAAAAGTATTTTGTGCTTTTGGATTTTATCCAAGTAGAAGAAAGTGCCATGATTTGGAGGGAAAGGTTTTGAATTATAAAGGAACATTATAAATTTTTGTTACTGAGTATTATTTATTAGTACAGAGGTATTTAAAAAGCAATCTGCAATCTTAATCCTTTGAAAAAAATTTATTTAGCAGCCAAAAAAATAATGCTTTTTGAACCCCCGAAGAAAACTTAATTACTGAGACTTGTTATCCTCTTCCCATACAATTATTTTTCACTGAAATTCTTGCCTGTCAAAAGTGCTTGCCAATTTGAGCCCTCAGCATGCTGCCAGGTCAGCTCTGATTCTTTCCCTCTATTCATAATGAGAAATGTCTTCTAAAAAAGTATTCTTCAAGTTCTGTGCTTCCAGTTTGTAAGCCTAAGTTTTGTTCCCAGTACTGATGGTATCTGTCCCCATTCTGTGGCTGAATGTCTACTTCTCATGAGGTACTGAGAGACCACATGCACACTGAGGCTTGTTTTCTTTTCAGTTAAGTTCAAAGAGCTTAGCAAGGCTGCTAAGCTGGCATCCAATTGATGTCCTATCACGAAATGATGTGAGCGACGAAATTTAGTCGCTGAAGTGTAATACAGACTTGTTCTCAGAGCAAAATTAACAGGGAAAATTTTCCATGCAGCTGAAGAAACTCATGGAAATGGAGCATTTTTGTTTGATAAGGCAATCCAAAGAAACCGAAATGGTGGCGCTGGTGGTGGCCAAATTTCAGCTAGACTTCCATTGTCACGGAAAGGAGGAAAATATTCCGGTCTTCATTGGCAAGTCACATATATGCTCACAGGGGAAAAGCAAATGTGGAACAGACATCCTAAAAAGCTCCTAATAGGAGCAATTACCTCTTCTTTTTGGAATCCTTGCAGAATCAGAATGATCCTGAGAACTCTTCCAAACCACCTCACCTAATAATCTTATTCTTTATTGAAATAAATTTTCTCATGACAGGAAAAGTAGCTGTTAAATAGGCCTGCATGAGACAACAGTACTCCTGGAAGTAAGTGTAGAATGTATATGCCACCGAAAGGGAACAGATGGGCTGTGTGGGCTGGCCTGGAAATTTGCCAGCAGAAGATGAGCATTTCAGTTGTTGTGAGGAGTGTTACTGGGA
Source organism: Struthidea cinerea (assembly GCA_013397865.1). NCBI lineage: Eukaryota > Metazoa > Chordata > Aves > Passeriformes > Corcoracidae > Struthidea > Struthidea cinerea. The sequence continues at coordinate 131,448 of VZTI01003488.1, forward strand.
TGTTGTCTTAATTGTAAAAGTCACCTTTTAATATTTCAGTCATAAGAGTGTTTTTTCATTTAAGGACAAATTTAAGTACATACAGTTCAAACCTTAACTAGTGGTGTTTTATTTGGCAGGAAAAATCCTGGATAGGACCCAAATACAGAGCCTCTATGCATGTTAGTCTTCCTCAGGCCTAGGGAAATTGATGTTATTTTAAAGCATACGAGTTCATGCATTTTTATTAGCATGTGCTTAGAATACAATTTCACAGTTAGCAGCTACCAGAGACACATTAAACTTGCTTTAGAAATATGATGTCTAGTCATGATCAATGCTAAGGATGATGCCTACGCTGTTTGCAGCTTGACACTTGCAAATAAGCTATTAATTCAGATGTGCTTACTAGCTTGTTGTGCAATGTCTGAGTTCATCCAGGCAATACCACTGAAATTGATTTCTCTGTGGAAAACAACGAATTAAAGAGATTCATCCCATGAATAACTATTATACAAGTGGCCTTGACATAGCCTGGCAGTGGTGCTTCCAAAGTTAACTTGGGAAGTACCACTTTGGGCTTCTTTTAATTCCCCATTCACACATGCCCTATATGGACCACTGAAAGGAAAAAACAATCATCTGCCTGTATACCCATCTTCTGTACTGAATAGGACACCTTCAACAGGACACCTCAGACCACATATGTTTCAGATGTGGAACTCACTCTTTCTCAGACTTTGTAATTTTCCACTAACTTTTGCATACATTGGACGGTAAGAAGGATAATGATAAAAGTGCATTGAAATAAATTATGCTTTTCCCTTAGTCTGTAAACAATCTGAGTAGGGTTCTGTTCTCTACGAATAACAGTAGGAAAAAAATCAACAAAGAAGTTGTTATTCTTGCACTGAAATAGTTGCTTTTCATATCAGTAATACAGCAACATCTGTACTACCGTGGACGCAGATGCCTGACCTATCTGTCTGTAATATGATGAAAAGAAAATTTAGCAGAGAAAAAGAAAACAAAAAATTATTTCAAAACACTTGTTGCTTCTATATACCTGCAATTGTATGTCTTCCTTAGGCACAGCATGGCAAATCTTCTTTTTCCTTCATTTTAGATGACAGTGACAGCCTTAGATATGCACTTTTTGGACAAGTCATAACTGGCAGCATAAGCTGCTCTTTGAAGTCATCTGTCTGGGTCTTCTGACCCTGAAACTTGCTGCGATATGTCTAATCTCCTCTCACCATTTCACAAGGAGTGTGATACAACTCTGGAACTGGTGATGGCTCAGAAAAGGAGCTCATCTCTGTCTTTGGAGGTTTAAAAGACTTATCCCGACACAGCCATGGTTAGCCTGATTGAGTCGGTGATTGTCTGCCTTCCAGTGGGATATTGGACTGGATGACCCCAGAGGAAGAAATAAATTACTTTCTTTTTATATCTATTTTTGTATTTAAGCTTGGAATTGAAATCTGCCCATAGGTCCGAAAGAGGGTAACACTGTGAAATGAAGACACATTCTTAAATGAAGAGCAAAAAGGAATAATGAATACTTTCTAAATAAAAACAATGCCTAATACTTTGTATTTTTCAATTTGTGACTCTGAGAAGTGCCCAGGAAGGATGCTGAGATAGGAAATGCTGGGCTCTGTACTGAATGTAATCTGATGTCTGAGAAGCAAAATGATGCCAAAATGCTTTTCTGGAGCTAGTGATTATGTATGATTAGGAATTGAAGTGTTAAAAAAATAATAACTTAAGAACTTTTCTTCTGGAACATCACAGGCTGCAGTTACAATTTATTCATGAGTCTGCAAGCCTGTCAACATGAAAATCTGAGTCATAATGTCACAGACATTAAAATAAGTGAGTCACAGGCTGGTGTTCACTTTGCTGAAAACATGGCTTTGTTTTTAGAAGGAAAATGAGAATGGAGATGAATGGAACATTTATACTGAATTTCTAGACAAGCTAGAAAGTTTCAAGACCGCTTCAAGACTGGCTTCTGAGACAAGTTCTGTCCAAAATTTTTACTCTCTTAGGAGGTATCTTATACTACAGGAGCCATAAGGCATCACATATACAATGATATTTTAAATGGACGCCTATGTGAAATTTTATTTTTTTTAAGAAAACATATTGAAGTCACAGTCCTTGAGAGGAGAACAGAGAAACTTTTCACTCTGAATTTATCATGAAAGTTTTCACACTGCACAGAACTAGCAATTTTGCCACACCAGAAACAAGTGTTTTACTTCCAGCAGCAAGCTGAAATGATAACTCCAGTGATGGTTTATTGTCTCTCCAACCTCTCAGTATGTTTGTTGGACAGTGAAGAATCAAGAAACTTTCAGTTCAATTTGAAAAGGCATCTCCTTACTGGAATTCAAAACAACTATTAGCAGTTTAGGTTCGTGTATAGGAGAAGTATTATTATGTGAACAAAACATTAGACGTCCTGAAGTTGTTACTGCGTAGATCCTCCCTCCAAATATGGCACTAATATAGATTTTTGCATTTAAATAGGGAGTGGAAATATGGTTTCACAAAAGCATCAAACTCAGCTGTGCTGTAAAATTTCATGGCCTGCTTTAGACAGCAAAAATTAGAAAACAGTAGAAAGTGCCTGTATGCTGCAAATCTAATTAATTTCGATTTTTTTCTCTTTCATTCCACACAATTACTTATTTATTACTATGGCAGTAGAAAATTAGGTGTAATATTCAAAACTACTGGAGTGATCATCACAATGTTTTTTTACTGTGCTATTAGCAGAAATACCTTTTTTCCACTTGTAGGCATTTTCTGCAGAGTATAATTTTCTTTGACATGAAGAAAACCAGTTCTAATTTAATACCTATACCAATGGATTTTGAATGGATTTTCACATTAATTTTCATGGTAAGTTACTTATGTTTTTTCATGCTTATCTGAATGGACATTTGAGCAGTTATTGTAATTCACTTCTTGTTATTTGAACTGATATTTTTATTGTCAAGACAATTAGCAATTAATGAAGTGGGAATTGGATCCACTGAAGATCAGAGCTGCTTTGCTTTGAACTAATTTATGAGGCTTTACATATTTAGCTCAATGGCCTTTTTATTGGTAAAACTTCTTGCTGTTTCCTAATAATACTGAAGAAATGACAAATCACAGATTGCTCATTGCTAAATGCTCCTGAGCACTTCAACTGATAAAGTACTGAAATGTGCCCACACTGACATAAATATTCCTTCTAGCTCCAAATAATAATAACAATAATAATGTTATTTTAGAGAGTGGCTTGTATTTGTATATAAATACCTTTGATGATGTGATGTGACTTTGTGATGTTGTATCCCCTATCCTGGCTCTATGCCCAGAAATTAATTTTGTGCCTTTTCTGTTTCTTTAAACTGAGCCTGAGAGTGGACAGGGGAAAAAAAACTGAACAAACTTTTCAAAACAATTATTCAAGGACATGGATACACTGCTTGGTTTGGGCTGTGGCAGCAAGAGCNTTTGTTTTCCTGGGACTTTGTTTTTTGGTTTTTTTTCTCTCTCTTCTGGACTGTTTAAACAACATCAGAACACCTCAGGAGAATTTCTTCCCCAAGGCCGGGAGATGGGCCCACGCCCTTGCTGACCCAGCTCCGAGGAGGAGGGAGACCACACCTACAGAAAGACTCTGAAATCTTCCCAGGTTTCTCTCCACAGCAAGAGATTTCATTATTTAGCATTATTATTCCTTTCCTGTGTGTTTGTTACATAAATAGTTTTTATCTCTTTCACTTTCCTTCAAGGAAAATTTCCTTCTTCCCAAACCTGGTGGGGGAGGGGTGGTTGTAACCTGCTTTCTATCAGAGGATATTTTCCTCCAAATTTGTCCAAACCAGCACATATAATTATTGGTGCCCAACATGAGGCTCGAAGCCACGACCCTGAGATTAAGAATCTCATGTTCTACCAACTGAGCTAGCTGGGCTGGTGGAGAATGCAGGCACCGATCCCGCTACCTCTAATGTAATGTAGAAATGTAATATAAGAGAAACTCCTATGCAAAGTAATCTATGATAGTAAAGAGCAGTTATAGCTGATGAATGAAAAACAAGTCAAGATGGGTGAAGAGGAGCAGGCGGTATCATGTGGAAACAAATAATAAAGATTAGATATTAATTTTTCCAGGTTGTTGAAGGGGTGGTGCTATATTTCTGCTTTTGGTTTCTAAGCAGAAAAGTGTGTAATTGCTCCTGAAGATGGTGGGTAATAGCATGTTTTAGATCCATTTCTGCTGTGCATGTCCTATGCAATCAATCTATTCACATGCTGTCAGTGCAATGTATCCATAGCACTGCAGAGTTGGAAACTAAATACCCATCACAGTAACAGGTCTGGTGGATTCTGGATTCTGGATTTTCTATGTCAGTTCTGCAGAGTTCATCTTTGCGTGTGCAGGAACTGTGAATTCCAGACGGAATGAAATTTTGTTCAAATGGCTACAATGCAAGACCCTCTTTGAAATAAAACATTGAGTTGGAAACAACTGTGCACACGAAAATTTGGGTAAGAAATTGCTCTGAAGATGAAGGACAGAACCTGTCCTCAGATTTTCAGTTTGTTGTCTATTGTATTGCAGTGTTACCTAAGATCTCTAAACTGTTTGTGTCCCCATTCTGCTGTGTGCAAATACAAGCAGAACACTCTTTCAAGAAGAGCAACATTTTTATCTCATATGTTTTAGTGCAATTTGATTTGTTCTCATGACCTTTCATAGAAAGTGTTTCTATTTAAGATAAATTTCAGTGGCATTTTCCCCCACACAGCTCTCTACACCGGGGACAAGTCAACCCTGGTTGTGTGTATAGACATGAACAAGAGGCTGGAGAAAGGGACAAGTGCTGTAGAAAGGGACCTGGGGGTCCTGGTCAACAGAAAGTTGAATCTGAGTCAGCAGTGCCCTGGCAGCCAGGAGGGCCAACCCTGTCCTGGGGGGCATCAGGCACAGCATCACCAGCCAGGCAAAGGGAGGGGATTGTCCCGCTCTGCTCTGCACTGGGGCAGCCTCACCTCAAGTGCTGGGGGCAGTTTTGGTGCCACAATATAAAAAAAACCAACAAACATTAAACTACTAGAGAGTGTCCAAAGGTGGGCCACAGGTATGGTGAAAGGACTTAAGGGGAAGCCGTATGAGGAGTGGCTGAGGTCACTTGGTCTATTCAGCCTGGAGGAGAGGAGAACGAGAGAAGACCTCATTACAGTCTGCAACTTCGTCCTGTGGGGAGGAGGAGGGGCAGACATTGATCTCATCTCTGTGGTGACCAATGGCAGGATACAAGGGAATGGCCTGAAGTTGTGTCATGGGAGGTTTAGGCTGGATATCAGGAAAAGGTTTTCACTCAGTGGGTGAGCACTGGAACAGCTCCCCAGGGAAGTGGTCACAGCACCAAGACTGACAGAGTTCAAGAAGTGTTTGGACAACACTCTCAGGGACACGGTGTGACTCCTGGGGTGTCCTGCATAGGGCCAGGATTTGGACTCAGTGGTCTTGACAGGTCTCTTCCAACACAACATAGTCTATGATTGCATGATTCTGTGAAGAATTTTGCATAACTAGTAGAAAATATTTTCCTATACAATTCTTAGAATTGAAATTTGGTAGAAGACGGCACAGAAAAGAGCTTGCAACATAAATTTTAAGACAAATTACAGGATCAGCTAGATTATTTTTTGATATATCAATAGATATTTATAGGTGCTTGCAAGAGAAGGAGAACTACTTGCGTAAAAGTAATCAATTACCCCCAGCAGTAGAAATCAGCATTGTTTAGCAGAGTGACACCTTTCAGTAAATACACTGCTCTGTTTGCTTAGACACTATAAGACAGTAAAAGAGAAATCCTGCATTTTAATACTCTCACTCCTACTCCAACCTTTTCTGAGGAGGCAAAATGCTGCCATAAGGGTGCTCTTGTGGGAATTCTTCTAGACCTGTGTCTTGGGGTGATTTTATGGTAATACTGTATTCCTCTATCGTCTGCTTATTGCCCAGAAATTGGTCCGGCAGCTTTAAGCTGGGTCCAAGGGAAGAGTGGCGGGGAGCCGGGAAAATTCCTCAGCGTGGTTTGTGTTCAAGGACTCACACACGCTGCCCCGTATTGCTCAGCTCTCCTTGCAGCGGGACAGAGTGTGTTCCTTCTTCTAGCCAGCTTGTGAGCTGAGGCAAGAGGTTTTTTTTCCCAGGACAGCATACCAGCATACCAAAATCCTCCGGTAACTTCTTCTTCTTCTTCCAGAACTGTTTGGCCTAGCTGTGATCCAAGAACCAGATCATCGGACCGCATGGACCAGCAGGGAGGCTGCGGGGATGCTGCATCCCAGCCTTGGACCTAGGGAAGAACCGAGCCAGCTACAGAGGGAACTCTAAATCCACCAGCTTTCTCTGCATCGAGGAGGTTTAATATTTTAACAGTTATTCATTTTTCCTGTGCCCTGCCAGCACTTTGTTTGTTAAATAAATAGTTTTTTCACTTTCATCAAAGAAATTCCTCTCGCATCAGTGGGGGAGGGAGTGCTGAAAACCTGTCATTGGGGGAGACATTCATTCCAGAGCATTTTCCTCCCAAACTTGTCTCAAACTGAAACACTGGCAGTCCAAGAAATGAGTGCAAGACTGTGCTTTACCAAGAGGTTAAGACACAGCAGGGCCTCCTCATCTCAGAGCTGACAGGGCAACAAAGCAAAGATTTTGGGCAGAGACTTTCTTAGAAAATGTGCATCCTAGAGCCACGCAGGATTGTAAACCCAGAAAAGTGGCATAAAGCTGTGTGCATTTTCTTAGATATGTTGCGTGGAATTTTCTTTTTCACAGCTTCTGTGTAAAGTGTGTATAGTTTTAGTGTATCTTTTAATTTGTTTCCTCTCTACCCTAGACAAATAGCCAATATGTTTTGCCTCTACCTTTTTCTAAGAGACTGTTAAGTAACTTTTTATTTTATCTGAATGTTTTCTTTGCAAATCAATGCAGGGCATATTTGCTGTGTTTGATGACGGCTTTGGATGAGCAAAACCAAGAGTATTTTGGGGGCCAGGTGAAGGATTCCTGCTCCAAACAAATGTTCTGAGCAGGCATGACATCAAATACAAAGAAACCACCAAGTTTAGCACAATTTACATATGTGTTCTGGTTTGGATTAGCAGGTTTGTCACCCTGAATTTACCATTTTCACAGACACGAGTGTTATCAAACACCACTTTCAAAAGCATATGGTGTCCTGAACAGCTGTTGAAAGAAGACTTTATTTTTCTGTATCCAGAAAAGAAAAGATAAGAAGATATTTTCTAGCTTTTATGCAGTGGAGAGAAAGAAGCAGACAAGATTTTAACCAGCAGGTACACGAGCAATTGACCATGTCAATGATTGGAAAAGGAAACTTGCTGTTGGGAGGAAAGGCTTAAAACCAGAAGATTTGGCAAGGACGAGGGAAGAGCTTCAAAGTGACCTTGTATTTCTAAATAATAAAGCTAAAAATGCCAGTGTAGGAAAATGACATTTGTTATGCCTAGTGTTGCGCATCCTCTGCCTGTTTTGAGAAGAATTCCTATGGAGACATAAGAGACTCTCAGACATGCCTGTAGCTTTTTGTTCCCGTGAGGCAGGCAGCAACACCCCCATGTGATGAACTAGGACAAACAGAGCCCGTGTCCCTGTGTGTCTCTGTTTGCTGGGATGAACGAGGCCAAACAGAGCCCGTGTCCCTGTGTGTCTCTGTTTGCTGGGATGAACGAGGCCAAACAGAGCCCATGTCCCTGTGTGTCTCTGTTTGCTGG
>VZTI01003488.1:139269-300637 GCA_013397865.1 Struthidea cinerea
TGGACATAAGAGACTCTCAGACATGACTAGGACAAACAGAGCCCGTGTCCCTGTGTGTCTCTGTTTGCTGGGATGAACGAGGCCAAACAGGGCCCATGTCCCTGTGTGTCTCTGTTTGCTGGGATGAACGAGGCCAAACAGAGCCCATGTCCCTGTGTGTCTCTGTTTGCTGGGATGAACGAGGCCAAACAGAGCCCGTGTCCCTGTGTGTCTCTGTTTGCTGGGATGAACGAGGCCAAACAGGGCCCATGTCCCCGTGTGTCTCTGCAACCCCACGTTGTTAGTGAGATAACGAGATAAATCTACTTTTTGCATTTTGGTGGAGGTTTGGTGGTTTCCCTGGTAACATGTATGTGTCCATTCACACACCTGCAAATGATTGTGTCACCAAGTAGCGATCATGAAAGCTAGTGCCTCCTTCACCTAAAGTTGCACACTTTAATTCAATGTCAGAGAAAACTCTGCTGTACTAGTCATTCAATTATACTATTCTTCACACACAATGGCATTATTCTCCACATATAAAAATAAAACACTTGTTCCTCTAAAACTTACTACCCCTTACAATGCATGGAGTGTAAATTTACTATGTAACATAAACTACCTCAGAGTATTATTCATAAAAGGAACCAAAAATATTCAAAATCTAATGCATTTGTATATACTGATACCAAAGTTAATACAAGCCTGTCTCTATTCCATCAGCTAGTACTTGCTTCTTGTTACCATGACAATTCAGCATCTTAATATCCTCAGCAAAATCTACTGCAGGAAATAAATCTATTCAATGGGCTAGTTAAAAAACCAGACAACTCATCATCCTATGTATAAAATGAGAAAGTCACAATTTAAGATCAAAAGCACCCTGATGAATCAACAAAATACCAAGGTGTATTTACATCTCAGGCATATTTGAATTGTCACAGAGAAGCTCTTCAAGTCAGTTCAATCTTTAGACAGTTGCCTTCAGATGCAAAAGTTGACAACATAATTTATTTTCTTTTTTTTAGTAGCAGACCATCCACAAATTACTCTATTTGTCTAATAATAATTTATTCAGCATTATTTCATGTAGCTATAATTTTCTAGCAATTAAAGCTAATCAAAATTTCAGATAAATTATTTCTTAAGGGCATTCTGCAGAAAAGCTTTTGTATCAGGAGACAGTAAGAGATAACTTTCCTAACTAAATAAAATAAAATGACCAAGTTGCGTTTGGAAATTCACATATGTCATGGTTTAACCCCAGTGAGCAACGAAGAATCACACAACCATTTGCTCACTTCTGGCAATCAAAAGCAAAACTTGTGGGTTAAGATGAAAACAGTTTAATAATTGGAATAAAATAGGATAATAGTAATAGTAATTAAAAAAATAGAGAGATGAAACCAAAGGGAAAAAAGGGATGAACAAAACAAATGTTAACTACCCTGCCAGTGATGCCAAGATCCCATCTTCGAATTGCGATCAGCTCTCTCTTCCAGCTAACTCCCACAGTTTATATACTGGGCATGACATACTCTTGTATGGAATATCCCTCTTGCCAGTTTGGATCAGCTGTCCTGGTCATGCTCCCTTCCAGCTTCTTGCGCATTGGCAGAGCATGGGAAACTGAAAAGTCCTTGACTTAGGGTAAGCACTGCTCAGCAACAACTGAAACATCAGTGTGTTACCAGCATTATTCTCATACTGAATCCAAAATTCAGCACTGCACCAGCTACAGAGAAAAAAAATGAACTCTATTCCTGACAAAATCAGGACAACGGAGTTCAGCCACTGTGGTGGAGATGAATCATAAAGACAGATTTTCAGGTTTTTTGCCAGCCCGTTGCCAGATTTTATTTCTCCATTGCTTTCTGATTTTCATTATGCCTCTCCATTGCTTACTGCCATGTGGCAAAATGAAAAAAGTGGCAAATCAAAAAAAGAGTTGCTTAAAGTTATGTTAGGTTATTCTCAGTGCACTACCAACCAAACCTGCCAATCAGCTGTTACAGTTTTAACATCTTTACACTGAGCTCTCTTAAGTCCTACCTTACTCTGAAACAATTATCTGCAATTGCTGTTAGCAGAATATAGGATTTGAAATAGATTAGCTCAATTTAAAGTCCTTTCCATCTTTTTGTGAATGTGCTTTTGTATAACAGTGAACTTCCAGCCCTTTTGAAATACCCCTAGCACTGTGTCTTCACAGTCTAGGACATGACTATTAAACTGTTCCAGCACAATCTAAATCACATAAATCTTCAAAATAAGAAATGGATGAGATTTAGATTACAGTCTTAGACTGAAAGCAGTAACTAAGATTTCTTTTAAAAAATTCTTATAAATAAGACAGACACGTCTTAAGGAATTTCTAGAGCTACAGGTTTGTTTCCAAAAGTGTTGGAAGGAATCTTGCTGTGTGTCATAGTATGAAGTTGAATATGCATACCAAGGTCTTGCTCACATAGGGAATTGAATAAGTTGAAGAGCCCACAAGCATATGGAAGGAAACATAATTCATTCCAAAAGTTGTCAGTAAGGATAAGAAATAGAAAACACAAAATATGTCTATGCAGTTTACAGGTCATTCAGTTTTCCCTGCAGTTACCATTTAATTCCAAATGCAATACAGATAACCATGCTAAAATTTTGGATTCTGAAAATTCTCCTGCCTGTAACAAACCTTCTAGTAGGTGACTTGTATTAAGAGGTATCCAACCAGATGTCCATTTGAAAATACCAGAAAATGTCAGTGGAAGTTTAAATGAATGTCTGCAAGATAAGTGAATCCCTTAAGCTGATAAAGGTTAGGTTGTTTGGGGCTTTGAGCAGCCTGGTCTGATTGAAAATATCCCCGCCCATGGCTGGGGTTTGGAACTAGATGATCTAATTTAAGGTCCCTTCCAACCCAAATCAATCTGTGACTCTATTAATAACTACCAGTCAGAAGGAAGGAATCTGAGTTAGAATAACATCTCCAGAGAAAGATATGAAGAGATGTGTCCTGCTGAGTATGCATGAGACAAAGCCCAGTATGGATTGAAGACTAGGAGACATGACTGGATACAGGCCTCTTTTTCGTAGCACTCCAAAGGCTTTAGTTTGACTGTAAAGACAACTCCTGGTTTAATTTACCAGCCAAGCTTGAAAAGGCAGTGTATGAACTTGGAGACACTTACAAATGTTCTGGAAACAGATGCTGCTGCTGCTGCTGCTGCTGCTGCTGCTGCTGCTGCTGCTGCTGCTGCTGCTGCTGCTGCAGGGTGATTCTAGATTTTATTCTACAGGAAGGTGAGTAGAACTTCTAGAACATGGTTCTCAGCCAGATGCATAGATTTTGTTTTTCTCCTGGCCCTGCTACCTGTGAAAAGGGGATCACATCTTTGGGACAGTGTCTTGGGGTGACTTTATGATGTGTATCTCCTATCGCTGCTCTATGCCCAGAAATTAACTTTGTGCCAAACCAGCACAGACAGAGGAGGTGAAATATTTCCTGTGTGACTGCAGGAAAACAAAAATAAACTTTGCTAAATCAGTGCACTGATGACAAACCTGACTGAAGGAGCAGCTTTAAGGGGTCAATGCTAAAGAGGAAAAGGCTGTTCAGGTGAAACTCAGGCCTGTGACAGGTATTTTATTTCAGCCCATGAAATATACTCATGTTGGCTATATGCAGACTAGAATTTTTGCTTTGGAAAGTCTCTTCAGGATTGACCACAAGCCCCTACAGTACATTTGAACAGTATGATTTGATGCCAGCGGTGAAGGAAGTTATCTTAACTGTAAAGTTGACACTGATAGAAGGAGTATAATCCAATATCCCCTAAGAGAGTCTCTACTAAGACAGAATAGAGTTGAGATTCATACATATTTTATACCCATCTTTTCCATCCCACTTATTCTGTTGCTCAAAAATATTGTCTTATTCTTTATGCTGTCGCGTTTCTTTCTTAACATCTAAATTGTTTTTCTTTCCAAGAATATAAATGATCTGGGGAGCGCAGTGAGTGCAACACAGTGTAATAGTTTCTTTCCAATCCTGTGACATTTCTTAAAGGCTGAAGTCCTTGGAAGATACATAGATCTGTGTGCTAAAAATTGCTCTCTCTTCCAGAATTTGAATTTCACTGGTTCTGTTACAAGGCACGCTTAATGGAAAACACAATTGTCATTCAGTCTTTTTCTTTTCCAGTGACATAGTTTCCATTTCAAACTATACCTGTTAGTTGGTCACCTCTCAATCAGTTTGGCCAGTTTTGTTGCGGTCTTGCCAGTTGACATCAGAGCCATGATGGTGGTTCAATTTAATTGTATGCCTGCAAATAACATCTGTCTTAGATTCTGCTGATGTATTTTAAAGATGCGATTCCTAGCAATCCTCTGCAATTGCTGTAAGCAGAATATATGAGTTGAAAATGTGCTTTTGAATAACTGTGAACTTCCAGACTTTCTGAAACAACCATTAGCACTGTCTCTTCACAGTCTAGGACACGAGTCTCTGACCATTAAGCTGTTCCAGCACAATCCAGATTACATAAATCTTCAGAATAAGAAATAGATGAGATTTAAATCACAGCGTTACACTAAAAGGAGTAGGTAATATTTCTTTTAAAAGATTCATATTTTCAAGAAAAGTAGGTGTTATTTAAGGAATTTCTAGAGCTACAATTTTATTTCCAAAACTGTTGGAAGAAACCTCATGTGCCATGAGATGGAGTTGCATACACATATCAAGGTGTTGCTCACACAGGGAATTGAATAAGTTAAGGAGTATGAAAACATATGGAAAAACCATAATGTATTCCAAAAGTGGTCAATAGGAACAGATAGAAAACACAAAAAATGCTCATGCAGTTTAGAGCTCATTAAGTTTCCCTGCTGTCACCTTTTAATTCCAAATGCAGTACAGACAACCATACTAAAATTGTACATACAGCTGATGTTTTTAAAGATTTGAGTACTAACTGAAAAAAAAAAATATCATCGGGCTTGTATTTAAAGTCTGATTATGGCTTTTATATAGATTCTAGTGGAGTTTTTGGTTTTCTCTACTATGTACAGTGTGCTTATATCCCTTTCTGGATTTCAGACATTCTAGGAGTGCATTGAAGAACATGACTAGTAACTGGAATCCATTTGTTTCTTGAAGTTTGTCACTGAGACTGGTCAGCAAGGGCAAATATTCATCAGTTCCTTATTTCTATGGCCAGCAGATGAAAAAAAAGTTATTGCCTTGGGGCTGTGAATTTGCTGGAGCCCATGAATCTTCCTAGTATAATGTGGTTCATAAGTCTTTCTGGTGAGTCTGGAGATTTCTTATCATTACAGCAAAAAGGACTCACCTAACAGCTTATCTTTCTGCTAGCTAAACTGTGAGTTGTCCTCTGAAATGTTAATGCTGTAGGAGACAGGGCTGAGTAGCGCTGAGCTGAGCCACATGGGAAGTGACTGAAGGAAGAGATTTCCACTCAAGTACAGTACATGGATTTTCCTAATATTTCACTTAATGGCAAATTTTGACATGACAGAGACAGAGGGAAAAAAAGCCAGATCCTGTAAGACTTAAATCCAGAGTAAGCACTGAAACACAATAATCCAAATTTATTTTCCCTTGGGATGTGAACTGTATGTAGTCCTCTAGGCAGTGCTAGGCCATGACCTTTCCAGTTCTCATCACGAAATACTTCAAGTGTGTTACAATGTTATGGAGATGGCCATATTGACACTTTCATTTTGCACATATTTGATACAATTAAATCTTAATTTTAGTTTAGGAAGCATGGAGAAACAAAATATACAGTATATTGTGTAAACAGTAGTTTCGGTGTTAAAGTGAATTAGTGACTACATAATTCTATTTTACAATCTAGTACTAGGTAACAGGATCCTGCGGCTTCTCTAGTTTTCTGCATGATAACAGGAGTGCAGAACAGTGGGAGAAACACAGGTTCTGACTCCACTTCTCCATCCAGCACACCAAACCTGAAATGAGTGTGACATTCTTCTGTAATCTGCCTGGACAAGGACTCTACAATTTCCACAATGGAGAAGAGACCTGCACAAGGAGGAAATGGAGAACAACCATCATGCTTTGCTTGAATTATTGGTGCTTAAGTCAAATTTAGAACAAAAGAGCTCAGTAAAGAAAATGTCTGGCAAAAGAAAAAGCTTACCATAAAACTTTCCAAGATAAAAGGCAGTAGAATGCACTTTCCACTATGCCAGTACACTTTGATTAGTTGTATCCTTATGAACTTTTTTTTCAAACCAGACAAAAAAATGGATTTAGCTAATCTTAGTGGATGATGGACTTTCACTGGGAAAGGAGAAGTTAGAGAGACAACTCAACTGAAAGACAGATGATGAAAATATATTTGACACTCAGAATGTCTTGATTAAGCTATCAAGTTATGTAAATTGGTTTATTAAGCATATATTACGACTTGCAGCATCTCAGCATGTTTTATACAATGATGCTCAATTACTGCAGAGTAGTTCTACTCTACTGTAGAGAATAATATCTAATTTCAAGAATTCAGACTAGTAAACTCCTGCATTCTGCCAGAAATAAGTTTCCCAAGATTTTGATGGATTTGCCTGATGCATGAATTATGTTTTTGTGTTTTAGTTTCTTCTTTTTTTTAGGAAATTATGAGAATTGGTTGTCTCCATCTAAACTGTGTTAGATTTTGATAGAAGATGTAAATGAAATACTTATTATGTCAGATATGTAAAAAATGGCCACCTAATAAAAAAGATATCACTGTGTTGTGCTTATCTGCAACCATTTTTACTGCCATTCTTCTTATGCAAATACTACTTTGATCTAAGATATTCTTAAATATCAGAGTTACTCATGGGAACTAATATTCTAATTAGTAAAATCAGAGATGAGCAACACAGTTGCATTCATCTTCTAGTTCTTGATTCCAAGTATAAATAACAGTAGTAACAGTTATAGCTCTTTTGTACTGTCCAGCACTCAACCAGATAACCGTGCTACGCAATGCGTGAGCAACTGGCTCACAGGTTGGGCACAAAGAGTTACGGTGAAAGGGGTGACATCATGCTGGTGACCTGTCGCTAGTGGGGTTCTGCAGGGCCCCATCCTTGGCCTTGTGCTCTTCAACATCTGCTTTAAGGACTTGGACACAGGACTCGAATGAATATAAATAAGTTTGCCAGGGACACTAAATTGGAAGGAGCTGTTGACTCCCTTGAGGGCAGAGAGGCCCTGAAGAGAGACCTTGACAAATCAGAGAGATGGGCAATCACCAACCACATGAAGTTCAACAAGGAAAAGTGTCAGGTTCTGTGCTTGGGATAGGGCAACCTTGGATGTACGGACAGACTGGGGAATGAGAAGCAGCACTATGGAAAACAACCTGGAGGTCCTGGTCAGTGGCAAGCTGAACATGAGTCAGCAGTGCCCTGGCAGCCAGGAGGGCCAACCCTGTCCTGGGGGGCATCAGGCACAGCATTGCCAGCCGGGCAAGGGAGGGATTGTCCTGCTCTGCTCTGCACTGGGGCGGCCTCACCTCGAGTGCTGGGGGCAGTTTTGGTGCCACAATATAAAAAAGAAATTAAACTACTAGAGAGCATCCAGAGGTGGCCAATAAAGATGATGAAAGGCCTTAAGGGGAAGCCGTATGAGGAGTGGCTGAGGTCCCTTGGTCTGTTCAGCCTGGAGGAGAGGAGACTGAGCGGAGACTTCATCACAGTCTACAACTTCCTTGTGAGGGGAAGAGGAGGGGCAGAGACTGATCTCTTCACTCTTGTCTCCAGTGACATCAATCGAAAAAACCAGCATGAAGTTGTGTCATGGGAAGTTAAGGTTGGATATTAAAAAAAGCTTCTTTATCCAGAGGGTGGTTGGGCACTGGAACAGCTCCCCAGGGAAGAGGTCACAGCAGCAAGCTTGACAGAGTTCAAGAAGGGTTTGGAAGCTGCTCTCAGTCACATGGTGTGATACTTGGGGTGTCCTGTGTAGGGCCAGGAGCTGGATTCGATGATCCTCATGGGTCCCTTCCAACTCAGCATATTCTATGATTCTATGTCTTTAATCCTCATAAATACAATTTTTGAAGACCTGAGGGGCCTGTACTTCACAATGAAAATGTTTTGAAATGTCCAGCCATTCACACCACACAGCAGTTGCTGTTGAAACCACAGAAAATCCCTGTTCATGCACTTCAAGCAACTCTGAGACAGCTAGCTGTCGCTTGCTAAGTCCCTTGAACTACAGACCTGTAAGTGATGGCTCATAGGGCAGACAATATCCTCCAGCGCTGAATTTACTGCCTGTCCTAGAGCTGTGGCATGACCTCTGTCCAGCAATAACTTCCAAGCACCACCAGTGTACGCAGGTGATCAGGAACACGACCATGTCTCAAATACACTAGATGAGTCAGGGCTGACTTTTTTAGCTGAGGGGGGAACCTCTTTCCTTTCACTCAGCCTGCCAGCTCACCAGCAGAAGCAATATTCTGCTTAAACCTTCAGGTGCATGCACTAAGGGGACAAATGCTGAAACAAAAGCTGCTGTTCAATTGCATGCACTCTGTGGGGGTCGATGATGTCTTTGTGTAGGGGCGACCCAAAGCATTCCCCTGGGATGCTTTGTTCCTTGGTATGGTCTGTCCCGGTTTGACTCTCCCGGTTGGCTGCCAGCCTCGTCACTCCCCTGGCATTCTCCCATTGGTCCCCATTCCCTAATCCCACCTTTCTCCCTGGCCCCGGGTAAAACGGGGACCCTCGTGATCGGGTTTCAGATTTGCTTTGGGAGTTCGGCTGTACAACGTGGAATAAACCACCCAGCAGGATGATAAGCGAATCTCCTTCCTGCCTCTTTGCCACCTGACTGTATTACTGAATATGCCCCAGGTTCTGTGGGCTTGCGGGAACCCACAGAGCCGGGCTAAAATTACGGTAATAGCACTCATTATACCACATCAGCTCCCTGGTGGCCCCACAAAAAGTCAAGCTGCCTGAAAGAGCTGAGAATTGAGCGGCTGGAGCACCTGGCTTTGCTGTTGATCTTTTGATGAGAGTTTCTGTCCCAGAGCCAAGGCTTGCATGACCCTTGCCATCGCTTCTGCCATCCCAGTTCTGTATCCCAGATATTTGAAAAAAACAGGCCTGTTGGTAACTGACTCATCAAGAGACATGGCTGCTCCACAACCAGCTCTGTGGATCCTGTGGCTGAGAGGATGCATTCTTGCCACATAGATGGATTTCAGAGTTTGGAGGAAACTATGGAATAATCTCAACTGATATGTTAAGACCAGAGGAAAAGAACATCTTTCCTGACGCTTGCAGAATTTAAATACTGCAGTCCTTTAATAAGAATTTAAGAAATTCCTTAATGTTTACATACAAGGACTGAATTGCGATAGCAAAGAAGGAATTTGGGTGGGTTTTTTGGTATGAATAGTAGCTGCCCATGTAGAAAAAAAAGGGAATGTATAAGCTAGGAAACAATTATTTTCTCTTTCCTCAGTTTGAACAACCCTCTACTCCGTAACCTGTACTTGCGTTCCCATGGCATGTATTGTCTTGCAGAGAAATTACTCAACCTGTGCAGAATTAAAAAACTTTGAAAGAAGTGATGGAATCTCTGTGTTTTCATTGCTCGGCTGTCAATCTCTATACTTGGCTTCAGGCTACTCCTACCCCTTCACCAAAGTGACGCCAATCTTCTTTTCCATTGGACAGTGATCTTCGACTGGTATTTACTGATATTCAGCTATTCCCATTTCAGTTTGGCCATAGCTACAAGGCAGCCCTGAGTCCTCCTTGTCATCTGTCTCTTATTTTCTTAAAGTTGTTCCATTTCCACAGCTGTTGAAAATCACTAGTTAGAAGTTGGCCTGATTCAAAATCCATTTATTTCAGAAAGCCTAAATTTAAGCCAGAATCATTAATGGAATTTCAGAGCAGCTGCACCTTCCCACCTACACAGTCATAAATCAAAACAAGAACATGATCCAGGCACATTTGAACTTCAGAGGTTTTGAAACCCAAAGGAAGATTAGCCAGATTTTGAGATTCCCCTTTCGTCTTCCTACAATTGTAGGCATGTGTAGACATATAACATGGAGAAATTTCAGAACTAGAGGATCAACAACCACCTTGTCTTTCTAAATATATTGAAGACATTCAATTTGATTTATACCTTGCCTTGTAAAGTGATAGCAAACTGAAAAAAACCACTGTTTTTTTCTGTTGTCCTTTCTATCACCATTTTGACGAGAACAGCTTGAAATGAATCCTCACTATACCCTTTGAAGAGGTGAGGTCATCAGGATTATGACATTACATTCATGATTCCACTCTTTCCAAGTAGCTACCGATCAATGAAAGTGGTTTATCTCCAGTAAATTTACAATTAAAGCTCCTGGCTGGTCTGATTTGCGGGTGTCTGATGGTCATGATCAAGGCCATTCAGTCTTTCTCATGTTTTCTCTTGTCTTGAAGTGACTTTGATGCTTGTCCTAAAGGAAGGAGCTGTAGTTTTCCTGCTTTCATCCTCCCAGGCCCAATGTCTGGTAATATATCAGGTTCATTGTTGACTTGCAAATCAGAAGAGAAACACGCTAAAGGTGGTATATCTTTAGAGCAATATTTCCTTCACATGCTTTGGAAATGTTCTTTTGATTAACGGGTTTCCTTCCTCCACTTTCACTGTTTATAGAACACACAAACAAACTAAGAATTGGTATTTCAACTTTGTCGTTAAGCAATGCCTTGTTGATCAGTGGATGAGACGTCTGAATTAAGGTACCCTTTTGCAACAGGTTTCAATGATGAAAGCATTGCATCCCAGCTGGCAAACTGCATTCCTTTTCTCTTGTGAGGTTACACTATTAAAAAAAAACCCAAAAAACTTCTGACAAGACACCCCCCCCCAAAAAACAAAAAGACCAGAAAGAAATAACAGACAATACTGAAAAAAATTTACCTGTGGTAAAGAGGAGGCTTCAAAATTTTAACAACTTCTTGTAAATTACATTACAATGTTGGTAGTTAATTTTTCAAGTGCTGCTGAAGTACAGAGGCAGAACTGCATGTTTTAGTGTGGCTTAACTCTTGACTGTTCAGATCTGTGCAGGCTCTTACATAGCATTTCCATGTCCTGCAAAGCAACAAACGTATAACCCAGAATTACAACAAGGTGAAGAAATAGCCTAGCTCTTAAAAAACAAAAGCAAAATATGTCATGATAGTATGTCACCTTCAACATACAGAAAAACTTAAAATATAAGCCAAAATATTACGTAGATAACGGAAGTTACTGTTCTGGAGGAATGGAATCAGCATTTCTGGTAACAATTCCCAAATGCTTTAACTGCTGAAGAATGTGCCTAGCCAAATGGAAGCTATTTCCAGTTGATGTGTTCTACATTACGACTAACCATGGTAAATTACAGTGGAGCTCCTCATCTATATCGCAGAGCATGTACACCAGATGACATACATAGATCAAGGCTAACGCCTAATGAGAAGCATCAGTGTAAAACAAGTCAAGAGAAAAAGGAAACAAACATCTTTTTGATTTGAAGCAGAACAAAAACAAGTCATATTTTGGCTCACAATCTTTGACAGTGTCTTTATACATTAGGTTGAAGATAACTGCTGAACAAATAATTAATGAAATGTCCCAGATGCCTCCTGCTATTTCCACTGACTCTTGTTTTAGGTAGTCATTTTTAATCTCTGCATGTTCTAACTCAACTAGCTGAATTTTCCAGCCATAATAAGAAGGAAAATAGGTATTTCTCAGGCTTTTTTTCTGTATATTGTGATCTTATTTTTTCTTATTCACTCTTTCTCTCAGAATGAAAATGGTTGCCCTTTTGTCACACTGGTATGTAAACTGTGAACTGCTGGAAAATGATTTTTCAATTTTTGTTAGAACTGTTTGTTTGTGTTCTATGGTTTTGTTATTTTTTTAAATTTATTTATGTTTTAAAAGATTTTGTAAACTACTTTTTAATTTAGAAGGAGGGAGGCCTGGTATTTTTTTTTTTTCACTTGATGTATTTGGTTAAATAAAGACCCTAAAAAAGAGTAACGCAAGAAAAGATCTAATGTTTTAGACACAGTCCTAAATGAAATTTCTCTTCCTGACTTCTTCACCAGTAGGTACCAAGTTCTTGCATAATTTCTAAGTAATTATATCCTGATCTGAAAATATTCAGTCTAAATTGTCAAACTTAAAGCTGCTTTCTGATGTGCTGTTCTCAGGCACAGGCGCGCAGAGGAGCAGGTCAATTATCCGTGGAAAAAAGAAGCTCTTTGCATTCAAACAGTTTACTACCTCATCTATTCATCAAGCCTGAAATAACCAAATGGAAAACATTTTCATACTGTTCAATACTAGTGCCTAGTAAAGAATACTGGAACTCATTTTAAGGACATTTCTTGCAATATTGTTTTATAGAATATATTTTTTTTCCTATTGGGTCTTTGCGAATGAAATGTCTTTATTTTAGATTTAATAATCATCAGTATTCATATCAGATTGTTTCTTTTTATAAAGCAGCCTTTTTACACAGTACCTTTTTGAGGGAGGAAACTGAATTAATTGCATCATTCATTTTCTGGAATAAAGCAAAAGTCATTAAAGGAAAAGACTTGAAATTCAGTGGTAAAGTATCTAGCTTGGAGCACACACATATAACAACTATCATCATATAATTACATTTTTGGATAAGACTTATTAGGTTCAAACTATTTGTTTGATTATATCAAACAAGCCCGATGTAGACATTTGGGAAAGAAAAAAACTTTTAACTCAAAAGTGTAGAAAGTGAGAGGTTTTAAACTATTGAGAAGAATGTTTCCCAGACTGAGTACTTGGTCTTTGAAGACACGCTCCTCTTTACATTCATTACATTAATTGCAATAATTAATTGCATTAATTTTTATCACAGTGATTCAAGTCACACACATATGCAAATTCAAAATTTTCAGCCTGTTAGATGGCTGTGAAAATGCAGGGAATAGGTGCTCATTGCTCAGTGTAACAATGTACTTCTTGGTGATTCATGAAACAGCCACCTCCTAGGGATAAATGAATTCTAGAATGAAATCCAGGATTATGGTAGGTTGCTAGGTGAATTAGACAGAGATCTGTTAAATTCATCTAGTATGCAGAAGTGATTATCAATTTGAAAAACTTATCACCATTCCCTCAATCACAACAGCTGAAGGTATGGAGGCCTGTTCCAGGTTGACTGGACATCCAAAGACAGATCTGTCACTGATGGAAACACTGTTACAGCTGACCCACTGTTTGTGTTTTCTGAAAATGGCACACCAAGATCTATTTTTTGCCTTCAACAAAGGCCATTGCTAAAGAATAGGGGAACGATATATGATATATTTAGCCCTAATATATTTCTAAGTGATTTCCAGCGCCAAGAGAAACTTTTTCTATTTAACGCAATCAGACAGATTTCTGTTCTGTGAATTTGTCAAACCTCTCTCTGAATCCAAGGAAAACTATAGCACTAACAACATCCTGTGTCAACAACTTCCACAGATCTGTATTCTTCATTTGTGGGAAGACCTTTCTCTTTGTGCTCGTTATGAAACTTTCTCATATTGTTTTTATTTTATGCCTCCTGGTTCTTGAATTGAAACCCAGCTGCTATGGGGCACTGCTGGATTTTCCACATGTATCATATTTGCCTTCAGTTACCTCCTTTCCAAATTGATCTGTTCTACTTTGCTGACCTGCTCTTCATTCTGTATCTGTGTAATTTATTGTCCTTCTCTGAACTTTGTTAATGTCCTTATGGAGATGAAAGAATCAGAATTTGCCATTTCTCAAGCTGTTGGTGAGCTATGTCACCCATAGGCACCATTCAAAAATACATGGGAAGAAATACAGAAAAGACCATAGTGCTACTGAATAACTATTTTAATTGCAAGTTCTTGTTGTCTTGACTGATAACTGTAATTCAAAGCTTATAATCATTTTATATATGAGATTACACTATTTTCTGTGAATCATTTCAAGTTTATCTACAGTGAAATTCAAATACAATTTATTATCATGTCATTTATTCACTAAAGACCTCTTTAAAATTGGCCCTCTTCTTTGCTAGTCCAAATAATTTATTATCGATAACATATTTAGCCACCTCTTATGTTGTACTCTTTTTCAGGTTGTTTATAAATATGAGGAAGACCACAGATCCCAAAGTTGTCATTCTTCCCTTCCTTGCAAGAACTGGCTGGTCCTTTGCTTTGTGTATTTCCTGACTTGTATGAAAGTAAGGGCCTTACCTGCTGGCTTACACAGCATTGCACTGCTTGGTTTACTTTAAAGCTACTGGCTTCTATCCATTTGCTTTTAATCCCTTCAGAGAACTCTAATGGGTTTAAGAAGGAGGACTTTGCTTTACAGATATCCTGTTGACTCTTTCCCATGGGGAAGAGATCATATCCATCCATGTGTCTGTCATGTTATTTCTGCTCCTTTTTAATGCGCACTTACTCTTATTATCACCAGAAACTTCTTTGTTTCAAAAGCCAACCATACTTTTTTTCAGAGCTACACCCCCTGTGATTCTTATGGGGAGGTTTGTGGAATAAGGAAGTTACTTACAAGCGGGAGGAAAGAAAAGAATCTGCTCAGCTGATGATTTAAACCTATTTGGGAAAACTTATTTAACATCTAGCATTTGAAGCTCAATCTAGTAATGAAGATGGCTATATAGGATGAAAGTTCTTTTTGAGAGACACTGCATTTTTTCACAATACTAGTTAAGCTCATTAAAATCAACAATTCTGTCACCACCAAATGATGAAAAATATGATTGAAAATGAAAACAAGATCAGAA
The DNA here is from genome assembly GCA_013397865.1 of Struthidea cinerea. NCBI lineage: Eukaryota > Metazoa > Chordata > Aves > Passeriformes > Corcoracidae > Struthidea > Struthidea cinerea. Next base: position 154,107 of record VZTI01003488.1, read on the forward strand.
AGTTTCAATTCTTTCTTCACTGAAAATTTATCAGATGTTGTTGTGCTTATTCACCTGTCAATCTGACAACTGCAGAATGGCCTCCTAGCCTGAATAAACAATTAATAAGCCAAGCCTTACGGTCTAAAATTCTTTGTGAGAGCTTTCATGTTTTGATACATGTTTGTATTGGACCTTATGTTTTGCTGTGTTATGACAGTTTATGTTTTCTTGATGCATGGGTTCAATCTTTCTGAAAAAGAGAGGATGCTAGTCATTTACTGGAACCAAATGAAAGACAGGAAAGATGCTCCTAGAAGAATGAAGGCCAGGATAAAATGACCGGAATATCATTTACATGTGCAGTTAGCTCTAGTTCAAATAAATTAATCCTCTGTACTGAAGGGCAAGAGAAAAAAAACAACCAAACAAACAACAAAACTATTCTCTGTTGAGATCTTTTACTTCTCTCTCCAAGGTAAGACACAGTTTTTATTACTTTGTCACAGTGATTTATTTTGCAACACTAAGCTAAAATTTGCAGAATGTTTGAATACTGTTTTTAACTTCATTGCCCCAAGGAACGTGCTGGGGGTGACCTTTTCTTAACTTGACAAGTGTAATTAATATTAAATTTATTAACAGTATAATAACACACGACCTGAGCTGTTTATTTTCGTCCATATAATGACACTGTTGGTAGATGTGTAGTGGGTGCCACAACACTAGTCTGAACCATGTCTTCACTGTAAATCTGTAGGGCCTGTTACTGATGGTGGTGCTGCAGCAAGAGTTCATGGACAGTGTCTGGTAGGACATCCGTCAGTAGCACCTATGAGAAATCTAATGCACAGTAACAGCTGGTGTAGCCTGGAAGTCCTGTTGCAGTGCTAAAGCAGTCTTGTTACAAGATACTTGAGAATCCAAGTATTGTGCACCAAATCTGGAGCACCCCAACCCCATCAGAGAGCCAGATCTGCAGCGCTCCAATGAGGTAATAATAGTGCAGTGCCCTAGGAGAAACAGTACAAGGTGGGAAACCTGGATGCTCGGATGCGCTTTATGCTCTGTGACAGTAGGGATGTCTTGGGGTGACTTTATAATGTGTATCCCCTATCGCTACCCTATGCCCACCAATCTTTTCCATGTCTTTAAACTGAGCCTGAGAGGGACAGAAAAGAAAAACAAGACCAGAAGACTTTTCAAAGCAGTTGTTTCCAGGACACGGAGATACACTCCTCGGCTTCTGCGGTGCCCTCGGGTTTTTTTTTTTCTTTTTCCCCTGAGACAATTTTTCTTTCTTTTCCGGGGGTGCTTCCTTTTTTCCAGCGAGAGACGGAGAGTTGAACTTTGTTTTCCTAGGATTTTGAGGTTTTTTGTTCTCTTCTTCTCTTCTGGACTGTTTCAACAACATCTGAACACATCGGAGAGTTTTTCCCGGAGGCCGGGAGTGGGGTTCCCTCACCGACCCAGCTCCGAGGAGGAGAGAGACCACACCCGCAGAGGACCTCTGGATTCTTCACAGGTTTTTTTCTCTCCACGGAGAGAGAGATCTCATTATTTAGCATTATTATTCCCCTCCTGTGTGTTTGTTAAATAAATAGTTTTTTATCTCTTTCACTTTCCTTCGAGGAAAATTTTTTCCCGGACCTGGGGGGAGGGGTGGTTGTAACCTAACTTCTATCAGAGGATATTTTCCTCCAAATTTGTCCAAACTAGGAAAAGGGAGCATTCCATGTGCCTCTGGGGGATGCCTGACAGACCTGCTGACAGTGAACAGGAGAGTGTGTGTATACATTAATGTTGGTCACACAAGAAGTGTTGCATCTATGCCTGCTGATTTCAGTGGGGATGTTTCTTTTGCCTCAAGCAATTCATCTCAGCCAGTATATTTTTTTTAGTGGCCATGCAGACTGGGGCTCAGATACTTAATAAGTGCTTGAATGTGACATAATCTACAATTCAAAGTGAAGAAGAGGTTCATTGTTTGACTGCCTGTAATCTGTTTGCTCTGTAAATTCATGTTGCCTCTTCCTCATAAATAATGCTGCAGTTCTGTAATCTTGCAAAATGGGTATTTTAATACTCCTTCTTTTCAGCATCACTGCAATGATGAGCCTGATTTTTATCAGTATTACAATGTGCAGCTATTGATAACTTTTAATTACTTCCAAGATAGTTCAGTAACATTTTTCTTTAACACATTAGTATTTGATGAAGGAAAAGAGCAATTAATAAAAAGTGACTTAACAGCTTAATTGAGAAAACAACCTTTCATTTAGTGGAATTTTCTGTTCCTAGAAAGGTGGTTTGTTCCCAATACATATTGTCTACTGACTTGTTTGTTTAATCACCTTGCTGATCATTTTATATTTTCCTCTTTGAGATATCTGAGACTGAGGAAGTACGAAAGGGTGTAGCACCCTAGCAATAGCAGTGACTGATGGAGCTCTATAATTTTAAGAGTGAATTTAGAAATGAAGTAAACAAGAATTCCCAAGAGAAACCTAAAACCAGTTTGCCTTGTTCTTTCTCTCTCCTGATTCCTCAAAAGACACTGAGGTAGCACATGGGCTGTATAATCTATGTTAGCTGCAAAATTCCATCTGTGCAGCTTAATAGCTCACTAATGAGACTACAAGAATGTATGGATATAAATTTACCATGGCTTGTAGAAAAATTATTTATTCAATATCTTTCGATAAACTGAGGGATCTGTCTGCAAAATGGCATTTTCACTTAATAATCTAATGCTACCACTTAGTCATCAGGTTTCTTAATTATTTAGGGTGTTCAAAGTTCACAGAAAATTTAGGCTACAATATTAAGTTTCCTGATTTAAGTTTCCCATATTTTTTTTTTCAACTGATAAAGGAGCTTCTGAAATTCTACTTGATGTTCACATTCTTATTCGTCAGTTAGGTTTGCTAACAGAAATAGCCATGTAAGAAATATTTAAGGACCACTAGAGGAAAAACAAGTAGAAGTTTAAAATCCTAAATAAAAACTTCAGTCCTGAACTTTGTTGGGAAACTTAGCAAAAGAAAACTTCATCCAGTTTCTGAGTTAAACTTAATAATGGTAATTTATCTTGTCATTTGACTTAAATCTGTTTTTCTTAGTCTGGCAAATCAGTTATAGTAAGATAAGCAGTTAGGTTATGTGGTATATTGTAACTTTGGCAAAAAGTCTATTTCCATTTTTGCTTTGCCTTCATGGCTTCACTTCCTCTGCCTTCGGAATTTGTTTTTTAATCCTGTTGGAAATGTACTAGTGATCCTCCAGTTAATAATTTTTTTCTTGTCTTCTTACATATAAATCCTGCATTTTTCACTGTACTGTGGTATGGTAGCAACCCCAATTTTGTTAGAAATCTTCATTGTAAGACCACAACACTGTGTGTTGATCAGAGAACTCTAAAATGATGGCAGTTGGCTCCTCAAATAAATCACAAAGATTCTTTCCTTCTATGCCCATTGTGTCATAACCAGTAGAAAGGCAAAGTTGACTGTGGTCATTGCATCCAATATCTATCTTTCAGAGCTGTGAGATACTGAATAGCAGTGTCTTGCTTCTGTGGCAGGCTGGGACCTACTTCCATGTAACCCTGTTTGCCCTGCTGCCTTTGAGAGAGAGATTCTGATTGGCCTAGTGTTGCTAAGATCACAGGTTCAGGTGCCTAGGGTGACATTCTAACAGCAATATAAATGCTCAGGGTGTGAGTCTTCAGAGCCTTTTGTAGCCAGACCCATCTAGGTCTTGAGGCACCTAAATTTCTTGAGCACCTTACAGCTTTTGGCATCAACATCCATGTTTCTCTTCTGAGAAAATGAGCCCTGAACATTATCAGCTGTACTCAGAGTTGCCACCATAGTAACAATATGGCCCAATGTGTTCACGGTCCTTACCATGGGGATGGGATTTTACCATCCCTGGTAAGAATATCCTCAGGTAATCATTTGTCTGCTGACTTTTGTGCCGCCTTTTTCTCCTTAAAACTGTATTTACTCACCTCAACCAAACAGAAAGAAATTCTATCCCAGCTTTGTCCATACCTTTGGGATTCAGATTTGTTCCCAGCAGAGTCTGCGATTCAGCTTTAGGTCACCGCCCAGCAAAAAAAGATAAAAACTATTTTACTCTCTCCTGCTCCACTGGATGACTGCATTAAAGGGCACTTCCCCCTGACATGCCTTACTTTTTACAGATGAGAAAGGGAGACCCCTCCTAAGAGACTAAAGACCCTACCATTATCAATATCCAGTGACTACTCTAGCTTTTTATCTGAGCACACTGGTTGTTTTGGTGCACTCACCAGGATGCAGAAACAAAAATATGAGACCTGAATTTTACCCAGCTCACAATGCCCATACCCTTCTGAATTTTTTTTTTTCTTGTGGGTTTTTCTTTGGTTTATGTTTTTGAGGGGGAGTTGGGTTGTTGTTTGGTTGCTTTTTTCTTCCCTGAGAAGAAGCTGAGCCACTTGCAGATTAGAAATATGGATCAAAAATCCTGATTCCGCCAGAAAACCTTCTCCCATTCATGGGAGCTATACACAGAAAATTGGACCAGATTGTTAAAAAAGATTCATGGCAGCATGATGATACTTGCACAAAATTACTATTTAAATCTGCTTTCTAGCTTTGTCTTTCTTAAATCGTGCACATTTTGAAGTATTGCAGGGGGGCTTTCAAAATCACAATGACCAAAGAAGGGCAATTAAATATCGGTTAAATTTGGTTGGTTTATCTTATGGAAACTTGTTACTTAAAGCATTGTTTTTCTTGGAAATTTGGTTTGCCTTTTTGATGTTTGTATTGAGGTGCTGCAGGATTCTAAAGGAGCAAGGTTGTAATGTCTGTAACACACCTAAAATACAGGGCATTTGGCTCTACAGTAATACACTATTACTAATTATTGCAACTTCTATCAGCCCTGGATTTAGTCCAGCCTATACTGATTGTTCTATTGGGCACAAGTTTAAGACTCTGAAGGACTTTTCCAAGCAGTGTTTAGCCAAACCCTGAATCCCAAATATCAAAATACTCCTCTGTGCATGCGACCCTTTTTTAGGCCCACTCTAGACAGTAGTATCCTGGAAGATCCTTCTGGCTTGACAAAAATGCCTTCTGTATGATTTCAAACCACAGGCTTTTTTTCATTCCATTATCCATATTTTGATTAACAGGAAACAAATTTGTGGGACGGAAGGCTAATCATGATCATCACATAGACTTCGAATATGCTAAGAATGAATGGTAAAACATGCTTTCTCTTAAGATTTGTTTCGTATTTTAGTCTCTTCAACTCCTCCTGTGTTTGAAATTATTTTTTAATTGCAATGCGTCTTCTAGCTTATAAGGAATTTTAAAAACATTTTAAGCATAAATTGTGGTTTCTGCACACTAATCCTATCAAACATATTCTAGTCCGTAAGTTTTTATGTCATATTCATCTTGTTAATGCACTTCCTAAATAAAGTCTGACGGAACGTACTTAACATGTGCCATATGTTTGTTTTTTCAATCTCTCTCCCATAGGGAAGAATGAGTACAGTGGAATATTTTTCTTCTCGTGTTATTTAATTAGACGCATACAAACTACTCTGAACTTCTGTAGCAGAAAGAACAAATAAAAAAAATTATTTTTCCCTAATATCCGTTTGTAAAGTCTGTAAAAGTCTGTTTTACATTATTCAGTGCCCTGTCCCCATGTGAAGTCTGTTTCTGCATGGGTGGGATGCGTTGTTCTTGTCAGTGATAAAGCTGGTGACCACAGCTCTCTTCAGAATTATGGGTACACTTTTTTTCTGTTTATACCCTTTTGATGTATAGGTAGATAACTATTTGTGTTTCTTTACAATAGATGGAATCACCTGCAAAGTCCCAAATGTTGTGTCTTTCAGAACATAACCTCCATGAACTGCAAGAGTTTGAACTGTCTATTTCTGCAGTGTTCAGTCTACACTTAAATCTTCAAAAAAGGTTCAGCACAATCTTTAGTTCTTTTAAGAGCCAAGTATTACACTATTCAGAAAAAAGATTGCCAAATTCAAAAAGAAAGTTTAAACAAGCTGGCATGTGGTACTTTGGTTACCTGCTTCTCTTTAGAAGGTGAATATTGAATTTTTTGTAATACAAAGTTTGAGACTGTCTACAGCTATTTTATTGAACCGGTTGGACAAACGCACGTTTATGTTTATACAACATTAAAGTGAATGGGAGAGCTGAAATGTATTACACCCTAACTCTAAATGCAACAGTATCAGGGAGAAATTCAAACAAGATCTTGTTTAGAGACTATTACACTGGTATTAACAAGGGTTAGTTAAAGTCAATCACTTCTTTCTCCAAGTAACCCAAAACCAGATACCAAGGTTAATTTTATTAGGTGGAAAATATCACCCATCCAAGTAACATTTTCTCAGTGGTTTTATATTATCATTTTGTTTCTTTTTCATCAATTTCAGAGATTGAACCTCAAGCTAAATATTAAAAAGAAAACCTTGAGTTGTGACACAGGAAGTTTAAAGAAGGAAGTATAGAAACTTATACTAAGAGTTTGAGAATCCACCATCTAGAATTACTCTATTTCTTCAAACAACTTTCTTTTTTTCTATCCTTATACTTAGACCCAGCCCACAGTGGAAATCAAGGAATTCTCACAGCTGACAGATTTGTTTCCACTGTTGCCTGTGGACAGAAAATGGGTTGGAATTAGACACCTCATTGAAATAGGCTAGCATCCTTCCGTGGCTCATGTCCAAAGGGTTATTTGAACAAAGGCAAAGAATTGTAAAAACTGTTTCTATGAGAATAGGTGTTATGATAATAGGCTTAGTTTGATCTTCATCCTCCTTGCATTTTTTTTGTCTCTTGCTTTAATTTATTGCACATTTATTTCTTTAGTACCAGAAACTGCTTTTACTTTCTTTATGTCAGCACTGTTGTCACTGTAATGGTTGTTCTCAAGTATTGCACATATTTTCACTTACAACTAAAACTAAGGATTTTAGAACTGCAATTTTTGCTTTCCAGTCCTTCCTCAGAAAAGTAATTTTCAATCTAATCTGTAGATCTGTAGTCCTACAACAAATTAATATTAAATATGTATAGACTTAAATTTATTGTAGATCAACATCTCCACTAGAAGAATGCTAGGCAGTGCAGAAAAAAAATATTTCTAAAACCACAGCTTTGATTACTTTCGATCCACATTTATTCACATAACTACCTTATTCCTCCTGTTTACTGAATTTGCATGGGCAGCTCTCTCCCTGTTATGCCACTTTACCTGATCAAGTTTACTGTAACCTGGATTTATCAGCTTACCATTGCTACTTTCATTTTCCATCTGCTTTTCTCTGTCACCAAAAACCATCTCTTTATATCATTGCAATTAAGCAATTGCTATTTAATTTCAAATACTTTTCTTTGTTTAAGCAATTGATTGACAATATTAGATACCAGCAATTAGCTCCTACTTTGTTTTTAACAATTATTCTGTGTTCCTGCCATTTTCTGATTGTAATCTGACTGCTGTTAATTATTTATCGTGAATCACTGACAATTACTATTGCTTCCAAATATCTCTCATTTGCTCCCAACTTTCTACATCTTGCTTCTGTGTTTGCATTGAACTTTTTTCAGTAGCTACTCCAAATCCTTTGCTTCTGTATTTTTCGTGGGTCCTTACCTGAAAACCCTTTTCTTTACCATGTTAAATGATTATTGTTAAAGGAGGTTACTTGCTTTGCTACCTGCTTAATAGGAAAATAGGAGGAGTGATACAGTGAGTGTTATCTGACATCAAAGTGGGTTCTTATAAATGTATATAAATACATGAAGGAAGGCTGATAAGAAGAAGAAGAAAGGCTCTTTTCAGTGGTGCCCAGTGACGGGACCAGACGAAAAGGAGCACATAATACCTCCCTCTTTGGAGGTACTCAAAAGCCATCTGACTCAGCATGGTCTCGGGCAACCAGCTCTGGGTAGTCCTGCTTGAATTGGGGGTTGGGCCATCTGACGTCCAGAGGTCCCTTCCAACATTAATGCTTTTGTGATTATGGGATCAACAGGTATTAATTAATCCTGTAGACCCACTCAAAAACAGGACTTTCATGAGCAAACTTGTATCCTTCCCTAAAGCTTACATTCTTCCCCATAAAAAGTAATGCTCTCTAATCACATCTCATTTCCGGTATATTTTTCACCTTACATTTCATAGTCTGTCTGACTAGTTTAAAATACTTTAGAAATATTCATCACCTGAAAATACTAGTTTTCTCCCTTTTTTTTTTTTAATAGCATAAAACTCAGGCAGCTGGAAGTCAAGTTCCACTGTGTGGAACACAGTGAATGTGACAAGAGTTATCCACCTTTTTATGCACAGTCAGTATTTCAGATATCAAATTATGTTCCTTTCCTACTTAATTCCCTTTCCCCTTTGGACCATTGGACTTGGTTGCTTGAAGGTCTGTGCTTTAAATGCCTTCTTTCCTGACAATGATATAATACAGATTGCATTGGCTATTATAAAATGTGATACCTGGCAAATTGCATTTTAATAGTTTGAAGGAAAGTAATGTAATTTCTCAGTATTCCTAGGCTGTCAAGACAAAAGGAGGGATGAGTGGAATTTAACTACAGTGACAGTTGGGTTAGAAAGTTAGCTTTGATTTAAATATGCTTTCAGAAGTTTTCCTTTCTGATGACAAACTCCACAGTGCATATAGAATATAAATGAGACCAGGAACTTTTTTCCTGTGTCTGATGGACAATAGTCTTGATAAATTCCAAAGAAGAGTCTTATAGAAAGTGGTGATAGTCAATTTGTTCATAGGTAATAATGCTGTGTTATGTTTGACACTTTCTGATTGGGCTTTATCAGTAGTTAGCTATTAATGGGAGGAAACCTAAGTCAAAAGATTTTGTTAAGACAGTAACAAAGAGAGGTACTATTGGCAAAACCTGACAAAACAGGACAGAATTACTAATTGCCAGAGTAAGTTAAAGTGAAGGAAACAATGATTTTTCATTATATTAATGTATAATGTATACTACAATTTTCTGCTCATTGTTTTTGTTTGCACACAGTGTGCTCCAAAACAACACTGAAATATAAGGCAAAATTAAATTATGAAAGCATATCGATGTTTCTTCATACTCTTAATATTTACCACTTGAAATTGATTTGCCTCAGGTTGGGTACAAATATGCAAACTTTAGTCCCTGCCTGTGATTAATTTCAAATGCTTTTTTTAATTGAGGAAATACAATGCCCTAAAATAAAATTCTGTGATGTATGGTAATGACAAAATATTATGCCATTAGTCATGTAATACAACTGTTGTATTTTCATTCAAACTTAGAAAAAATAATGTCAGGCACCAAATGAGGGATATTTCATCACCAGAAGTTAACACGTCGATAGCATTTTAAATAATGAAGAGGCTCTCTGACCTAGAAGGGGGCAGTTAATCTTAGCTGGAGGTGTTATGGGAAGCTATAACAAAGTCACATGCTCTCTGTGTTGCACACTGGCAGAATTTTAGAATGAATTTAACTGTTGGCCAGACTTCTGCACACTAACTCACTTCTAGCAGGATTATTTTGAACACTTAAAACCTCTGAGCAGCTTCAAAAAGGTTTTTTATCTTGTATTAGTCCTTGCTGTCATTCTTTTTCTCCTATCTGACTCCACCAATAAAAAAATGGCCTGATGGTTAAGCACAGAAGTGTTCAATCTTCGGCTACTGACATCCTTGGTGTTTGCAAATCCAGTCTAGTTAGAAATGGGTGATTTTCCACAAATGAAGAGTGACATTTTCTCTCCACTTGCTCTTTGCTATAGCATGAAGCACTTGTTTTCATTCCTAGTTTTATCCTTTAGCCTTCAAAATTGTCAGTTCAACATTATCAGTTAATGGAAAAACAATTTTCTGTGATTTGTCTCTGAATGGTGTTCTCTTGTTCATCCAAAGATTGTACAGACAATGTCTGGGCACCAAGATAGCCTGGAAGTATAACAGTTATGGGTAAATGATTGAAAACCTTTCTTGAAAATTTGTAGTATGAAAATCTTTCTTTCAGGAAATGACTGGATACAAAAGTATCTAAGGATTTTGCTATGGGTTCCTCCCAAAATAAATTAGTTGAAGCTCTTCTTGGAATCTCTCTCAAAACATCTCTGAAAATTACCAACTCCCTTACTTGACATTACTATGACTTCTACTCTTAATATGTACCTTTTCCCATTCTTTCCTTCACTAAAACTCCCTTTCCTTCTTTTAGTCAGAAACAATAACCTTTATGGCCCACGCAATGCCCCTCAAAAAAACTGAATATACTCCCAAGAATTCTTTCAAACAACTGACACCCAATTCTTAGGAGCGTTCAGTACAATCTTGGTTTACCCTGATTCTGTTCAATGGAAAAAATAGCATTTCCTCTCCAAAAAGACAAGAAAAGGTAAAAGCTTCATTTCCGATAATATGTGCAAAAAGACTGCTGCATCAACGCTAGTATTCAAAGACAAATTGACAGAATCATAATATTCGGTCTCTCTTTTGACAGATACATTTTTCATGGCTTAGCTGTGCATTTAGGTGTGCATTTGACTGATTGACATTAGCTATTTGCAGATGCAGGAGGAAAGAAAATGAACCGTTCTGAAATGAGATTTGTAAAGGCCAAGCTCCTTCTGATCTTAAAACTATTAAACATGTGCCAAGACCTGGCTTACCTAGTTCTCCTTGACTTTCATGCCAAGTCTGGTTTCAAAAGGTTTGTGAAAATGGCTCCCTTTGCCAGTGTGAAGTAGGAACCTTTGAAAATATAAAACAGATGAGACATGCAGATGTCACAACACACACAAGACTTTCAAGATATTTGAATGCTTTTAGGCCAAAATTCCTATGAGCAAAAGGACATTTTCCACAGAATCAGATCTTATCTGTCCCCAAGAGTCACCAGTTTCTGTCCAAGTGAAGAATTTTTAAGGCAATTTTCTGCTGGAAGTGAAGATTTCCAGATCAGAATATGTGTTTATGCAGCTCATGAATGTGTAGCAAATGGTTGACTTAAAGCAAACAGAAGCTTCTTGATAAATGGAGAAACATTTGTAGGGTGTTCTACCTTCTTACTTGGTTGCAAAGTACAGACACACTGAAATGTGGGTTTGAGGGTAAAGAGGAAGAGCAACTGTAGAATCAAATCCATTACTCAAAATGTGAAAATAAAGTTCAAAAAAATATTACTAAGGAAGAAGCATATGCAAGCTCCCTGTTGCTTTTAATATGTTCTCTCTTGGTATGAACTGCAATGTTGTGCTATGATTCCACTGCCTCCCTCAGTAGGTCTCCTTCTCCAGGAATTTTCCCCTGACAATATCATCTTTATTCCGGAGAGGTTGACCTAACACAGTTTGTATCTTCTTAGTGGGATACAATATTATTGCTAGCCAAAAAGAACCCCAAAAAACAGTCCCAAATTTTAATATGAGCAGATTTCACTAACAACCTTAGCCAAAAGATCATCCATATCAGCTGATGGAAGAGTCCTTCAAATGGACATGAAGAGTAATTTTGCCTTCCTTTGGATGACTGTACAATGAAGTACTGTGTTCCTACTGGTAAGCAAAAGCCTCAAAACAATCAATGAAAACTAATTAAGTGAGAGAACGACTGCAGTCCTGCATACTGAAGTCACCAGAAATTTGTAAATCACAGGCAGAAACAAAGCCTTGTTTTTAACAGAATTTGTTTTGCAGAGGGGAGATGAGAAAAATCTAATAGGTGTATGAGGTTAAAAGACACGTAACAAAGAATATGGGATGTGTCTTTTGAGACACTGTTATGTGATCACTAAAAATCTCTCTGAACTAAGGAAGGAGGGAGAGGCAGAAAATCAACAACTAATTTTTGGTATTCAACTCCATAAAGATTTAGTTTATCATGTGGTTTGGCTATAGATTTTACTACATTTAAAATTCTCTTTTAAATGTCTTTGTTTTCTGTGGAGATTAATTTTGATAAAGATTATCTGACATACCAAAGTGGGAAAAGGCCAAGAAAGAACAAAAGGAAAGGAAATAATTTTTGAGATGGAATACAGATCTGTCCAAACCAGAAGAATAACTTAATGAAAAGCAGAGATAATGAAATACTGAGGACATTGTAGTGACTGAGAACTCTGAGAATAGCTAGTTGATGTTAGAAAGTTAATAATATTATATTGTTTGCCTCTGTAAGGAGGCAGAATACAGGGTTATGGTGAAGAAACCTTTTATGTTTCCGGTGCACTGAGGAAAATGGGCCATAGTTAATCTGCTGTGTATACACACAAGTTTGTAAATGTGATCAGCTGAGCTGGGAGACCTTAATAAAGACTTTCTGCAGAGGGAGAAGAGTGCAGGTAGTGGAAAAGTCCCTAAGTCATACAAAGTGTAGAAAAAACCTTGAAAAGATTCACAGGCACCATAGATCCACACAGAAGATTTTGATAGAAGTAGAAGAGAGGAAAAGACAGACATGCTTTTCACCAGACAGTCTTCCATTGTAACTGCAAAATTAACAAGATCAAAATGGACAAGTCTCTGTGATTCTGCACAAGCTGGGACTCTATGCCCTTGCAGCATGTCCAACCTGAAGGAATATTTCAGAGTGGGGCAGAAAGAAAAACAGAAGAAAGAAGCTAGAGCTGGAGGCTCTAATTTAAGATGTCCTCCCTTCTGTTTTTATCTTTAAATAAAGAAGGTGCTCAGAAAAATTCTGCAAAACCTAGCTTTCCAAACGTCCTGTTCTCCATCTGACATTCAATCCAGAGGTATGCCATGAATATTCAGGAGAAGATGGGAAGGTCCTGGGAAACAAGTATATTTTGGCCTTTATAGTTTTTTTATTTTTAAAAAGCAAAATTTTTATTGATTGCATTTGGTATGAGATAAGATAGGAAATGGAAACACTGTGAAAAAAGCATACGAAATGCTTTTGTGCCTTCCAGTTGGTATGTCTATAACAAATCAATTGATATTGAAGCTGAGAACCAGGCAAATTCAAGTCAAACCCAGCATGATATTCCATGGGTGTAAAATGAACACAGCAGAAAAGACTCTCTCACAGCTATGAGCACTAACCCTCCACTTACGGAAGATGGTCAGTGACAAATTTTTTGAAGGTGCCCAGCAGGAAGAAGGTTCTTCAGCTTTTCCCTTCCCATCCAACATTTTTACAGAAAACGTGTTGCTGATTTCTAGTAGGAAAAAAAAAGAAAAAAACAAACCCTGCTTTTTCTTATTTTCTTTCTGCACAAAGAACAAGCAGCGTAAACTGCAAGAATAAAAAAATATAAATCTCTTTTTTATTTTTGTATGAGACAGCAAGACAGCAAATGACTCCCATTTGCTGCAAAAATGACAGCACTGTGGGCCAAATGGACTCCAACACAATATTGATTAGGACTATTATAGCCCATCAGGGAATAAATGGGACAGCAATTTCAAAAATGCTCATGTAGTTTATGTGATAGAAAGAGAAAGACAAATTATTTGACACAGAAACAGCCAAAGCAACTGGCGTTGCAGATGAAAATTACGGACATTAATACGGATATGATATAGCCAAGGAAACTATGAAAGATATTTACAAATAATTTCATTTATTCTTTTAAAGGTACTTGTGAGAGAATTAATTAATACATTCACAAGCACTGTTAAAGAAATTTAAATATTCAAAACCAAATGTGTTTAGAGACTCTGCCCAAACAGCTGGAATATTCCCAGGTCCTCCAGAGATGCATGAAGAATTGTGTCTTCTCTTTTCATGAGCAATTCATCCTACAGAGAATATAAAAATCATCAGAAATAGTACAATTCTTCCTAAATTGCCTTAGCTTCTCCTCTTCTAAAAAACTTTGTGATTGTTGTGCAGAAAGCTGGGGCTTACGTGATGCTGCTCCTCTGCTCCATCATCAGGGGTGTTCTTCCCAGGATGCTTGGGCCACCCAGCCTTGACTCCAGGCTGGGCTAAAGGGACTTCTGGGCTCAGGCATGAGGTCACAGTATGTGGGAAGCACCCAATATTTTGTGTCAAGGGCCCAGAGCTGTAAGTGGTCTGTTGTACAAGCACTGTCTGAGGTCTTATTCCAGCTGTAGGTTGAACTTCCAGCACAGAAGCTGATGCTGCCTATAAGATGGTTCCCGTTAAACCCAGTGGCAGAAATCTTGTTTACAATGTGAGGCAGGATATTTCTTGAAAAACAGGCACCAGTAATGTGGTCTAGACTATTTCTTATTGTTTCTTTGAACTCTTACCTTACTTGCATCAGGACTTTGCAAACTGCTGTCTGTTCCAGGCTTTTTCATTTCTACATAGTACACCTGCAGTCAGAGGATGTAAATGACTTTTCTGTCCTTTCTGGTGGTTTTGTACCACTATGCTTTGGATATCAATGCAAACTACAGCTGAGTCACTCATTCACACTTTTCCTCCACAATTCCCTATAAGAAAGTAGCACGGCCACTATGAAGTACTTTGCACCATCTGAGATCAGCAGCTTATATATCTTTGTTCAGTGGTGTTAGGGTGTGATAAGGCTTGAGCAAAATACATAAATGGTTATTCCACTTTAACAAAAGTCTCAGCATCACTTATTTTTCTCTAATTATTATTTTATCCACTTTCAGCACACTACTAATTCTCTGAAGTAACATAGAAGATTGCATGTAACAAAATGCTGTATTCATTAAGTGTGTAGTAGGCTTTGCCCATTAAGAGTGTACTCTCTCTGTGTAACCATCAGCCCTTGTCCGGTTCCATAGGTATAAATTACTGAAGATGATTGGAGCATGAACTGTTGCTGTTCATCATCTCACAGAACAAAGCTGGACTCCGTTTTCACCAAGACTGCTGTGGAAAATAAATAAATAAATAGTTTTTCAGATCACAGATTTTCCTTCCATGGAAGGGAGTAGAATTTCAAGACACATACTACTCTTGATCTAAAAACAAGTGCTGCTGTTAGCTTGTTTTCCTTCAAATCAGTATGACTCATACAGTATAACCAGCTAAGAGCTGAAGATACAATCTAAGAGGTGCTGGGCTTTGTACCCTCAGTAGATATCAGATAAAAATCAATAGCATTTGGAATTAAAAACACAGGCAGTACTTAGAAAAGGACAGTAAGTAAAGAACAAACCAGGGGGCTGTCTTACAGCTACAGGAAAGGTTTGCTGGATCTCCTTACATTAGCTGAGACAACACTGCTGCTAAGCTCCGTTTTTATGAATACTCAGTGAGAGCAGACAGCTTGCTTGGATTGCAGCTTACAGACATATATATGCAGACAGGTTTTGGGAGCCTTTTAAAGATAACAACCTTCTTATACCGTTGTTCGAAAATTATAAAGGAAGCCAAATTTTGGCCCAATAGTTTCAAGTACGAGGAGTACTTTCATTTAATAAGGAGGTAGAAGCCATTCAAACAACACAGGAAACCGATATCACGGAAGGATTTTAGAGCAATGCAATTAAATATATCTAAAGAGAGGTAACTATTGGCAATATGGCTGAGACACAAGATCTACTCCATGGATAGTCACAGAAGATCAAGGACGTAGTCAATGCTCTTTGCCTAAATTAAATCTCTGAAAAATGCTATAGAAGAAGTTCTAGACTAAAGAAGGGCCATCCCACTCCAGAAAGGCATGTCAGCATCTCTGGAGGACAAACACATGGAATGCTATGACCACGGCAGTCGCCTCTCCCTGCATGGTCTGGGGCATGCTGAAGGGTGACTGCAGCTGGGCCGCAGGAGGTGACAAGGGGTTCAGCTGGATAAGGTTTGGTGCTAATACACAGAATTCTAGAGGAGAGCATGGGGATATTCAGGTCACAGTTCTCCCTTAGAGCAGCTAGGCTACAGGGTATTGCTCTGACGTGTCCTCCACCTGGATGCACACAATTTCCACTGAAATCTTGCATGATTGTGAAGTACCCCAAGCAGAATTTTGGTGGTTATTTCAGCAACAGATTTGTGTCCTTGTGGTCTTCCATAATTTAGCTGTATCTGAAGGATAGAGTTGAAGTAACACTTAGGAGACTTTAAATCTGAATTAACACTTCTTCAGGGGATTAATGATGTGTGTTGTTCTTTTTGGAACGAGTTGGAATCAACAATTTTACAGCCAAGGTTCCAAGCAACCTAATCTGAATTTAAATTTGGACTAACATTCAAAGCTAGTCCAGCTTTCAGTGTAGTTTCGATCAGATGGCCTCTAGAGGACCCTTCCAAAGTAAACGTTTAATTATTTTAAATGCAATTTCTGGGTGGTAAAAGGATTATATTATTTTACTATACACTTTATATATCTTTAGTGTCAAGTTTAGTAATTCCTGGCTCAGTCAGAAAAGTTTCTGTGGTTAACTAAGAACTGGCTGGGGAGCTATCTCAGGCTTTTCCTAAACAGAGCAGACAGTTTGAGTCTCTAACACAGATTATTTTTTTTCCTCACAGCTGCAATTCCAGGTATTAGAATTAACTGTAACTCATAAAAGAGTTAAAAACCAGAGTTTTAGTGTTATTTTTTCTAGTCCCTAGTATATTAAAAAGTAGGTGCTAGTTTAATAATTGTTTCTCCCTCAAGGAAACAGCTGCATTTCAGCTGACGTCATAAATTTACGAGTTTTTCAGTTGCTTATGATGAATTCAGAGGGAATAGGAGGCGAAAAGAAAAAAAAGAATATTCTGAAGAATATCTTTATAGTATGCATCAAGTAATTCTTATAATTTCATCATATAAAATAAAAAGATACATAAACTTTCCCTTTTTTCTTCTTTTTTAGCATCTGAATGTCTTCAAGAAGCATTTCATTTACCAAGTCTCCTCTTCAACCTCAGCATAAAGATGTCTTTCCTCTAATTCTGAACTTTTTAGAAAAAGTATGGACTTTGTCCTTTATCTCAAACGTAAACTGACAACCTTTTGGTTTTCCTAATTTAATCAAGACCCACTGAATTTCTTCTGGCTCTCGTTGCTTCCTTACCAAATTGAATGGCTTTGTCTGGGTATGAGACTTATCAGCTCCTTTCCTTTCTCAGGCCTAATCAATCACTGCCGGGGTGTAAATGCTGAGAGTGGCACATGTATCCATCATTCTGCTGGTGCTTAACTACGTGGGCTCTGAACTGCTGGATGAAGAAAACAAGTGACATCCAAGTAATAAATATTTTATGGTCTTTGCCTTTGACAAATATTAATTACCTATACAACAGTTTGCTCTCTAGTTTATGGTACCTCCAACCTGAGGTCAGATATTTTTTTAGAGTGAAGTAGGGTGAAATTCCACTCAACTTTCTACCAGATTAAATTAAATGAATGCTTGGGGGGCAGGTGGGATGCAAGAAGTGATTAAGAATTACAATATTTTACCAATCATATTAAAATCATAAGTAGTTCTCTCAAATTTGCATGGTTCTCTTCTGCCCTTTGCAAACCACACAAATAAAATGGTGCACCTCATGAAAAGCCATGAAGAAATCCCTACTCTTCCCACCATATACGCTTCCTTGGCCTGCCACATACTAGAGTGCATGTATGTTGGATTTTACAAGAAGTTTTCCTGCCTGTTATAATTTAACTCCTTTTCTATCACCTGGTAATAAAAAGAACATTCATAATCTGGACTGCAGAGTCAGTTCTTTCACAAGCCTAATTTGCATGATTAAATTAGTGTGTGAATTTTGCCTGGAATAAGCTTACAAGCACTAGGTCATCATATGTTATACATTTGCAATCACAACTTCTTACTCAAAGAAATTTTTATGTTTATAAGCAATTCTGGCCAATGGTGCAACAGGAAGTATCTGACTGATGAAATAATTTCATTTGTAATTGCCACATATCCTGTTTGGAGAACTAGTGTTTATTTTTGTTGAGTATCATCCTAATTATTTGATTTATTTCTATCTTTCCAAGCATTGGTAATCTTTTCAACTTTGGATAGTCTCCTCACAATTACCCCTGAGGTCAATGTAGATTGTAATATGGAAAACTCTGACTAGTTCTGGACCTTGAATGGCATTTAATGAGTTTCCTGAAATATAATTTTTGGTCTTTGGGTATTTAAGGCTTTTTTTTCAACCAATTTCATATTCTTCTGACCTGCAAACCTTCAATTTTCATATATTTGACTCTGTGAAACTGCAAAAAAATCTTGCTAACATTAATAATCCATAGTTGTGTTATTGTTATACATTACAATTATGAAGTTTTATATCATACTTCCTTTTTATAACTCACTAAGGACATTATCTTTTTGATCAAAGAAAGGATTTAAGTGTCCTTGTAAGTGTTTAACCCTGAAGACCAGAAATTTACTTGAGCAGTTATTTATTCTGTTGAAGACCCTCTCCGTTCATGGAATGTCCTCATGCACTATAGATGCCCACATTAAAGAATTAATTTAGACTCACTAAATCATTTATGTGCTTTTTTTTTTCAGAGACTGACTGTAAAACTTAGCTGTTTCTTGGATGTTATTTGTGAAATACATCAGGTGATCTCATTAGAGCTGCCTCACTAGACAAGCCTTCATGTTTTTCTGGCATGCATACCTGACAAAATATTTGTTTTCTCAGTGACTATAATGCAAAGCTCCTTTCCCTCCTACAGTCATATATTCACCTCTAATTTTTCCTCATTGTACTCATTCAGCAAGCAAATTATTTCTTCATCCACGTTATGCTTTGGTAGAAATTTTCCCATCAGCCTTCCTAGCAGATGGTTGTTCCTCGGCAGCAGTTCCTTATGATTTCTTTGGACAGCAAGGTTTGCTAAATCTCTTGGCAACCTCCCTTTGACTGGACTATAGCAAATATTAGTGGTAGTCATATTCCTTCCTCCTACCTTCTCCCATCACAGTTTTTTTAAATGAAAACCTGGCCTGAATCTTGTAGCTGCAGGCAGAAAATGTGCTGTCTAGTAGAACTGGAAGAAATGCTAGCCCTCTCTCATAAACAAATAGTGGCTTATTTTCAGTTTTGCTCAGTACTGGAATAAAATCAACAAAAAGAACATTCCCATAAAATGTAGGAACGTGTTTGTGTTTTTACTCCCCTAGAACCTCTCTATACTCTACCTATTTGTTCCCTCAACATGACATGGGTTTTTGTTCATGTATTTCTTTTCTCACGTCCTTGCTTTTATCTTTGCCAACACAAAACATTTATTAGTTTGACTAAAAATAACAAATGCAAGCTTTTAGTGCAGCATGAAATGTTTTCCTCTCCCTTGAGAAAGAGCACAACTCTCTCAGTCTTTTCCCACAAAATGAATTCCCTTCTGGGACTTCATTCTGGCCGGTGATGCGTAGATTTACAATGTATCATATATGAAGCTATCATCAGCCTGTATTTGGAAGAAAAGAGGTTATCTTTGGAAGAAGGAAGCTTGGTCCTGTTTCTGTTCCAGTGGTGCTGGGAGAGGCAGGGTCATGGCAACTCTCATTGCCCTGGGAAGGGCTGTGCCTGTGCTGCAGGTCGCAGACTCACGGGACATCCTCCTCAACAACAGGATGAAGACAAATGCCCCCCTTACAGCTCTCCCTCATTTCCTGGTGAATGTACGTACAGTGGCACCAAAGTTTGGAAAAGAGATGGAAAGCAGAACACATAAGAGCCAGACTTACAGAAAACCTCCATATTATGAAATGTGGGAGGAGGCTCAAAGATTAAATTTTGTCATGTACTACTTGCTATGAAGGGAAAGAAATTAATTGAGCAGAAATGATTGCTCCTCTGACACTTTCGTAAGGCCTAAATCCTTGGAAAACACATTAAGTGTTGCTGTTTGGTAATGTTGTGCTTTCCTCACTACACAAATGAGGACCCAGGGTCCTTTCAGCCTGTGTTATTCTGAGGGCTTCTTCCTGTGTAAATGACAGCAGGGGAGGGGAAGTGAAGATGAAAATAGTACACAGCAAAATCTCACCCTGACATCGAATCAGGATTCAGGCAGATTGGACAAAAGGGTATGGGAGCTGGGAGGTCTTTGCATTTCCTGCATTTAGGTATAGTCTGTGAGTAAAATCTATAACATCAAAGAACCTCTGTCTTACTCGTTGTCTCCAGAGGTCCTTCCCAACCTCAATAACCCTGTAATTCTGTGAAGATGTATAACACAGCCAACTGGAAAGTACACCGTATGAAACGAGACTTTTGTTTCAATTCTCTTGCCTGCCAATTGGCTTAGAGAGTCAGCTTCTTGATTTCTTTCTTCATTCTTAGACATAATGAATGTTTTAATTATTTAAGGAAAAAAAATGAACAAACAGAACAGCTTAAAAAATGAACTGTGAGCAAAACACTGTGACACATTCAAGAGCCTGGTGTTTGCTTCAAAAAATCCTATATCTATCGGTCAACTTTCTTACTTTTAATAAGGCACAGTGATGATCTAAGCCCAGAATGATACTCTAAACATTGTTTTATTACATTAAGAAAAACCACTTAACTATGCCTGAAAGTTTTGGTCTTTTCCATAAGTAACAGATCCTTTCAACATGCCAATCACCGCTTGAGGATATCACCTATGCACAGGCAAAAGCCACCAGTGCTTAAAACTCTGCAAGGACTTTATGGATGTTAGTGATGCCTCACTGTTGCATTTTGACATTCGTTTCAAGTTTGGTCTGGATGTTGTATGTAAACTGCTGCAATAAATCTGCAACAGAATAAGGAACATGACCCAGATGTGTCAGATCCTTAGTGAACACCCTTCTTTCTGAGTCATCCTTCCCACCTGGAAAGAGGAGAGTTTGTCCTCCACAAACCTTCAAAAGGAAAGAAGGGCAAAATGTACCCAAGTATCACAAGTAACTATTCCAGGTTTCTCAGTTTTCCTTTGAAACATTTAACTCTGAACAAAGTCATATTGTTCTCAGAAGAAATGGCTTATATTAAAGATAATTTTCTTCCACATTTTGCAACCATGCCTTTTTTTCCCACTGTGAATATAAACCAAATTTTCCTGCTTGCCTCATGAGGTCTTTGGATGATGACAACAGACTGCTTTGTAAACAGCTGTTCCAGTGCCTGGTGAATTAAAAGAATTTGGAGGTACTTCAGTGGCAATATCTGCATTCAGAATATGAAAATTGCATCCATACTCTTTAAGGAAAAACTGAGAATGAAAAAAAGTTCAGCTCAGAGAATGGAAGTAAATTATTTTCTGACGTAGCCCCATTACAGCTGTTGCAGATGCAGCACAATTAAAGTCTGAATTAGAATTTTCCATACTTGTGCTTTGTTTTCATTAGGATTTATGTTTTCTCTGCTGAGTTTAAGTAGTAAGATTCACATGTATGGAATGAAAATATTTTGTTCAGCTGGTTTTCCTAGCACGTTTATCTAGTCTGCTGAAAGTTCTCCAGCAGCCTTTCTGAAGTTGAAAGGAGGAAAGTAATTATTAAAAAAGGAGGTTCTTTTCCTAACTTTATTTTGTTTTTCTAAAACAACTTGAATAATCATCATGTACTTCACTTTGTCGCCTACTTCACTGTTTTGTTTCCCTGTCGGTTTGTACATCTTGAGCCTCTGGCCTTTATGAATTCTTGTGAGTTGTAGAGGCAGACAGATTTTGCTTACACAATTTTCTAGCTAAACAGAACAAAGCAGAAACTCTTCCTCACACTGCTATTGCTTCACTATCTACAGAGGATGGGGGAACAAGAGCTCTCCATCACTTACAACACGGGAAACTTCCATTTCTTCAGTCCCCTTACTGAGTATACCTACATCTGCAGCTGCACTCCCCTGAAGAAAACTGGAAATAGCCCCTAAAATGAAGAAAACAGACTTGTTTCTTGTTTCTATTCCCACAGCATGTGCTTCATGCTACACATAGGATGGAAACAGAAGATCAGGCAGCAAAAGAGCTAATTCCTAAGAGAAGATTTGTGCCATTACGTCACTGAAAATCTGAACAGTCAGCAGAAAAATGCTGAAGTTTCTGGCCTCCTTTCCAGGCTATCCTATAAACACTCTGTCTCTTCCCCAGTATAAAGCAGTCCAAGCTGGCTTAGTTACAAGTGGAACATTTTGCACGCAAAGATTTTCCTCCCGTCTGTGCCCCAATTTGTCCTCGAGACAAATACGCGGTGCGCAGCTGACCCACACCACCTTGAGCAGCCACCATTGGCCTAATCAAAGGCTTGAATTTATTTTTCAGTAGGCAGTCTGGTGGCATGAGAACATAAGCCCCCTCATTTGCTCTTAGCTTTACTTCCTCCTTCTGCTATCTCCCTTGATATGCCACAACAACCTGAAGGCACAGATTTAATCCCAGGGCTCTTATCCTCTTCTTGTTCTATGCATAACCTCTCATCTCTAGGAGCTGCAAAGTCCTGTGTCTGACTGTCCATTACCTTGAATTAGCAGCCTCTTTGTCTCAGCATTGACACAGGGTGGGAAGAGTTGAGAAATCAGTCCGCACACCAGCTCATATAAGACACCTTTGGAGACTAGTCTTCCCAGGATGCCTGCATACAGCATGTGATATGCCAGGCTAAAAGGCAGATGAGTGGAAGAGCCACTTGTAGGTGTCCTGAACAGCCTCCTGCGGTACCTGTAAGCTCTTTATAGCTCTACACCTAGGCGGATGAATCTCAAAAGTAGTAATCTCATATTGGAAACTTAAATACTTAATTTAAATGTTAAATTCCTCTTTTGTTCATCATGAGTAACACCTCTCACATGTACATAGCCACACCATTGTCTCGTCCTTTAACTGCCATTGTCAGTCTCCTTCTGTGGCATTGAGTAAGGACATAAAACATTACTCACCTGGCAGGTTTAGGTGATCTGAACTCAACCTGAAAAGTCCTGCCTTTAAAGCACCAAGATTTTAGCTAGACTTTTCTCTAACAAATAAACAAAGCTTTTTCTTTTCTTTTATTTTTTTAATGTATTTATTAGCAGAAGTCCAGCTGTGAAGCAAAAGTAAGTTCTGATGTACTCTCTGTGTTGAGAAAAAGCACTTTAAATCAGCCTGATGTTTCCTGCTTACACAGACAACATCATGCTCGGCTGGTACCTGTGGGAAAGTACCTCCAGAGAGGCTAATTAGGGGGCTATCTGTGTGTGGACTGCATGGCGCTCCAGCGTACTCTCCCAGACAAATCTACAGAGTGGATGGTTGAATTCAAATGTCCTCCAAAGTGCCAAAAACCAATTAGTGCTGGATGTCAGCACAAACAGCTATGAAACACTTGTCAGAGTGCAATGGGATTTTTCCCACAGAACCTAGCAGCACTAAATCTGCTTGAAATGTTAATCATATAAAGTAAAAAGTAAGCCAGGCTGCTCTGAGTCCTTCTCTTAGCCCCCATGTATGTTACATATGGCCAACATCCCGTTAAAGCAGCCTTGGCAGAGCATAAAGTGTAGTTTTAACCTAGCGCCATACCAAGAAGTCACCTATTTGGACAAACAGAAAGTGTCAGACAGAATCTTAAATACTACTTTTCTCAAAAGCCACTCAGAAGTGTGACTCACTACTTTAGCTAATTAACTTCTTTCCCATGTTTGGAGGGAAATTGTGAGTGAAAAAGCAGCAAAACAGTAAGTTTTTTTATCATTAAATAGGAGACAAAACATTTGCTACTGACTTCCCTGATACAATAAAAGACACAATTTAGAGACTGATGTGATCTCTGAGAGGGAGAAGTCTTTTCCATCTAAGTCAGTGAAGCACATTTCACTCAAATTATGACCTGGCTTCTGTTTTGTGGTGCAGCAGTACGGTTTGCAGTCAGCCAAGAGAATATTTAAATTTAGTTCGTCAGTTGTCTGGGTAACTACCTTAAGTCTAAAAATCTTATATGATGAAAATTAATCTACTGTAACATCTACTAAAGGTTACAGTCTGAGTTAGTTTGCTGTTCAGCAGGGAATTCTGCTGGTGTTTAAAATAAAATGACATTCTATTTTTTTCTTAGATCATTAGAAGAAGGAGATAAATGTAATCAGTAGGTTTTCATAATTTTTCTCTGGCTCTTTATTTTGGTGGTGGTATTAAGGTAATACTCTTATATTGCAGAATTTACAGTCAAACAGCAGGTAACAATTCACAATACTGTCAGTCAGCTCCTTTCTTGGTTTTCTTGACTGTTTACTTGAAAAAGTCAGGGGACCGTGCTGAGATAG
Organism: Struthidea cinerea; assembly: GCA_013397865.1. Taxonomy (NCBI): domain Eukaryota; kingdom Metazoa; phylum Chordata; class Aves; order Passeriformes; family Corcoracidae; genus Struthidea; species Struthidea cinerea. Next base: position 178,285 of record VZTI01003488.1, read on the forward strand.
CACAAGAACTGAAGGTGAGACATAAGAAATGTGCTTTGCTTTCCTTGCTTCATTTGAAGATAAGTTACCTTCCTGAGGCCATATTTTCCTAAAAGAGAGAACATCTGTCCAGGACTTCCCCCAGATTTGCATGTGAGCTGCTTCTTCCTTTGTTAGTGCAGTGCTGGCAGCTTCTTCAGTTCGTGTGCATGCAGGGGGATACATGTGCTCCGTGTCAGGATACTTCCAATTTCAGGTCTTTCCTGTATTCATTTCTTTCTCGCAGATATTTATTTAGTTAAATTAGCTTTTGACAGAAGTTCGGATTCTGTTTCAAGTTAGTCCAAACATGCATGTTTTTATAAATAAGTCATTCCCAATTAAGTGTTTGATTTTTTTTTTTTTTTTTACAGTTCTTAAAGTAATTCTTTAACATAAACAGTCCCCACAGACGTGCATACAGTTCTTAAAAATTCAGAAGAGGAAAGTATTGTCTATCCTATTTTTGAAAGTCTGCTGCATAAATAATGCCTTATAGCCAGCTAATCCTCAAGTGAATACGAATATTCTTTATTCAAGCAGGTTTTCATTCAACAAATATGAGATATTAACACTATAATAATAATACTAATAACAACAACAAAAATTATATTAATAGAGTTTTGATAGTTCAAAAACATATTTTTGAAATATGGATATAGTTTCTTCTAAAAGCCTTAAGCCTAATTTTGCTTGTAAAAATAATCATTATCTTTTGAGAGTATTCTTAACTCTTAGGTAGGGCTCAAACTGAATTTTTCTGTTGTTTCAGAAAGAGAAACAGGAGAGTGGAAAAAAAGACCTTTCTCTCTTAGATTTGGATGTCATTGAAAATCTGAGTGCTGGCCCCTTTGGGATTCCCTGAAAGTTACTCCTTTTTATTCATTAAGAAAGTAGAGAAGCTTTTCAGAGGAGTATCTTTCATCTAATTTAACAGATTTTGCCTGTTCTCAACAGTTCTTCAGCAGTTATACTCATTCACAACTTAAAAGCCTGGTAAATCTTTCATTTTGAGGATTTGTTATAGAAAGAATTCAGTGCTTTCTTTTCAATATGATGAAAATTTTTTTTACTATTATAGCATATCACAAATTCTGTAACTGCATTCCATAGACTACAGCTGGACTTAGAATTAATAAATAAGGATTTGCAGACAGGAAAGACTTCTCCTGAAATCTGCTGGCACTGGAAATATTAGGAGAGTACTTATTTTGTACAGGTTTCATTAATTAGCCTGAAAATTTTGGTTCAAAAAGCAAGCATACTATAAATAAATACAGACTGTTTTCTCTTGATATAATTTACAGATATTTATGGATATACACTTACTAAAAGTGTAGGAGAGTCTGTGACAACCTAAACTTAATTGAAATAATTTTTGCAATTATTTTTCAGGCAGAAATATTAAGCTTTATAATTTGCAATCTCGCCTAATTTGTGAACTCTCACAGAACAGAGACCAGAATTTGTTCCTTGTAAAATCTCAATTTGGTTCCTTGGGATTAATGTTTATGATACTGTTTTACTGCATGATCATATACTCTTTCGTCTGTGCCATTTCAGCTGCATCAGGGCACAAAAGCTGATGCCTTATCACTGATGAGCTACTTGGCAATTTTCATTTTACAGAGTATGGCTCCAGGACTTATTTACCGCACAACATCCAAATCCTGCTAAAAGTTAGAAATAATAACTTCTTCTTAGGCTCTTCCATTACAGTTGTTACTGTTATCTCTGAATATTCACAGAAAAATCCTGAGAGTTTATTATCCTCCCTTTTTGGCTGGAGAGCCAAGGCACAGATCCATTAAGGTAAAAACCCCATTAATTTAAAGTGGCCAGTTTGAGACTTCAGGGCCCTAAATTTTCAGAACATCGACACTACAAAGCAGTGTGTGTTTGAGATCCCACACCAGTGGCTTATCATTGTGAAGAGTACCAGTGATGGAAACAAATGAAATCCTGTCTTCTAGAATAGAAGCTTATCTTGAAAGCGGAATTTTTACAAACATGGTTCTATTTCAATACACACTGAAATTTCATCTGGACAGGAGCACTGAATTTTGAGAATATCCAATGGCTAAATTGAGGTTTGATATTTTTTATGGTGCTTCAAACGTTTAAAAAGCTGATAGACTTCTTGTATGGTAGTACAACCTCAAAATTAACTACTCTGTTTATACAGTGTGAAATCACTTGTTCAACAAAAATTGACCCACCAGAAATTACCTAATCTAAGGAATATACGCTGATTTGGAACAAATCTGTATTTCAAAATCTTCAAGTCCTTTAAATAATAAAACTTCCTGCAGTCTGACTTGTCACTACTTGGCACTTCTGCAACAGAACAGCATGAGCCCAGCCATACTGATACCTAACAGTGGGTAAAAAACACAACCACAGAACACCTGTGAAAAGTTTGGGTGAACGAGCTGCTCAGGATCACACCGAGAAATTTTTGGCAGATGTAGATTTATAACCCAGTTTCTTGGATGGATTTCAACATCCTCAGCCAGGAGACCATTATTCAGTCTTTTCCCCCAGTTTCTTTTCCATTCTCTACACAGCTTTACAGCTTTTGCTACAACTGAAGCAAGGATCCTTCAAAAAATAGGCCTTTTTCATCACACGCTCCTAATTCATCCCAAAAGCAGAATTTGGTGTGCAAAGAGAGACTGGAATCCATGCAAAAAGTGGAAACATAATCACAGAATTCAGATTCTTTTCATGTTGGTCATGTACAGGGATGATATCCTCAATGAGCCAAGGAAACATGGATTAGATAAAACTGCTGAAAAGCAGATGGAAAACTCATTTGAAAACTGGGTCTTTAAGACCCATAGTCTGAGTCTTTAAAGCAAGACACAGTTTGGTGTGGATGAGTGCCAGCTGAAGTAGGCTCAGCCGGCTATAAAAATATAAAATGAGGAATGCTCCAGCCCCAAGTAGTTGGGACCTCATTCCGGTTCAGTGCCAACCAGCACTCCACAGACTTGTCATCCTGACTGATTTGATGGCCTAGCTATTCCCATTTCACCAGGGTCTCTGTCACAGGCTTTTTGTCTTTTCCCCAACACTGTGTCAGTATTTTGTCCTTCCCTGAGTGCTCATGGTTCCCTCCATGTTGTCAGATTTGGTGAGCAAAAAAACAGTACACCCTTCATTAAAAAGCTGTTGGTCCTCCAAATAATATTTCTAGCCCTTACTCCAAAAATTAAAGTGACTGGAATATTATAGGTAAACCCATGTTGGTTATTCATAACCCAGTGCTTTTTTTCTCTGGCCTCAGTTCCAAATGTCCCAAGGTTGTCTTCTCTGAAGCAGATCCTGTATGAACATTTCAGCTTATATATAAAAAAAATGTATGAGCAACTAAATTGGAAAGTAATTTCACAGCTATCCAGTGCTCCTAGAAAAATTTACACCACCTTTTTATCGTGCTCTCTGTTCCCACTTCTAAAGATGTATTTCTACCTTGGTATAAGTAATTTAACTGCAGTGGGAGAGTTGTGTTCATAAGCCATTAGCAAATGTGTGGTGCAAGCAGTGTGATGCTGATAGACATACTGGAGATAGAATCTGGAAATTCAAGAATTAAATTATTTAACCGTGACTTCCCTTATCTTACTCTATTCCTCATGGTAAAAAGAAAATTGTCATTTCCTACCCCCCTGTTGCCCTTTCATTCCTGTAAGCCTTTCCTGTGCTGATATCCCTCTATATGAATGCAGCAGGAATGAAAAGAGGTAATATTCACATCAGAAAGAATCAGCAGGACCCAAGAGAGCACTGCAGCCCCTTTAATTGACTTACATTGTAAGATGACTAATTCTTGGTCTTAATGTCTTGTTGAATACACAAACCTGTTTAGTGGATTCCTTTTCTTTAATGTACCTACTGTGTCATAGAGAACGTGCGTCAATTTCCACTTAATTTACAGGCTGGACACCAAGTGAATGTTAATATATTGCTGCAGTTCCCCACCCAGAGTTCACTTGCTTCAAAGGCAGGCCTTTCCAAAAATAAATGTCGCTTCTCATGTATCTTCTTTATAGTTTTATGGTATATCCCAAGGCTTTCTGAAATAATGGCGGCATGTGGTACTTCAGCCATCTTCTTATCTGTGATGGTCCCTATGAATTGAATAAACGTTTGCATAAGCAATAAATTTGCTAATTTTTCCTATGCACTTCTGAGTACTTCTTGCAGCTCCGCAAACTTTCTGGGTAAACTGGCCCATCAATTTAAATGGTTTCTAATCTCTATCATTCACTCATTTGACGGCTAACTCATTATCATGTTGTTCATATACTGTCCTTGGAAGTCTAGTCACTGATTTATGAAACTTTTGCTCTCATTTTTTGCTGGAAAAAAATACAAAATTGATTTTTACTATTTCTAAATCCTTGGACATATCATAACAGTGATAAAATCAGTGGTTTTACTACCCTTTGTCTCCCATACACACACAACAGAATAGTGGGTGCTTTCCAGTCCCTTAATACAAAGGCAATTTGTCTTTGGGAAAGTATCATTGGCTTTCATTGTGCAGGTTCAGTTCCATCCTCTGGTTAATCTGTTACAGATTATCCCGTGCTCTCTGTCTCTGGTTAGACTCTTACAAAGGTATATGTCTGGAGAGCACAATGAATGCATATAGCGATCAAAAATTTGGTTTTCTTATGCAAAAAAAAAGAACCTGGTGTGGGATTTGATTCTTATGCTGTGCAATGATTTAAAGAGAATATAAAGGACTTAATGTTACTAACTGTATGGCACAGTTCATTACCAGAAAAAGTTTGTACTCGGACAACAGGAAACTTATTCTCTCTTTAAGAAAATCTGCATGCTCAGGTGGATAACAAAAGCTGGTAAAGGTGCAACATTGGAGATTTGCTTTAAAGCTAATCTGATTGGACCACGTACACTAATACTTGAAAGGAAGATTCTGTAGTGTCTCTTTCATCACTTTCAAATTACCCCAAGGCTGCTGTAATCTTTTTCAAAAAGGCAGTAAATGGAGTAGATTGAAATCCCTCTAACCCATGAAACCAGAAATTAAAGCAAGACATATTTTTAGAAGAAACTCAAATATTATGGACAAAGTTTCATTTGTTTTAATTTCCTAACCTATTAAAATATATTTTATACCACTCATATAATTCCTCCCTTCTTTTTGCCACCCACCCACAAATATCTCAGGATTGGCAATGGAAAAATATTTTATCATTTGCATGAATACAGGGCAAAGATTTCCCCGCTCAGACAGGCATAGTTTTCTGTGAACTGATTAATCATTCTTTGCAGACAAGAGAAAAACTCAGTATATGAACAGGTCCTAGCTAATGTTCCATGAGGAGAGACTGTTCGGTGCTTAGAGGTTTAAACTTTAATGGGAGTATTTACTGTGATGCCAAAAGCTGGTGAAAGCAGTAGTAGCTCAAGCACACAGGGATTAGGCAGCAAAAAGGAGAACTCCTATACGAGTTGGCCAGAGTTCCAGTTTGATCACGACATGCATGTGTACCAGAACAGGTGGGAAGTGGGGAAGCAGCAGCTGGTGTCCATGACTTACTTTGATTCACTGGGAAAGGCAACAATATATTGTCAACTTTCTAAGTAGCCGCTGCTTCCACCAAACTCAGGAGGAGACAGGAGGTAGCTCTGTGGCTGGCAGGCTGTCTCCAAACCTGGCCCAGTGCGGTCCCCCTCCTGGGATGAGTAATTTATGACTTGTCATTGGCTGAGTGCTGTGTCCATTAAACGTCCATTTAGGAGAAGTAAATCAAATATATTCTAGTGAAAACTAATGTAAATATTTCATTGCAGCTTAATCATATTTCATATCTTAATCTATTCTTCTATAGTATGTTTGTCTGACTACATTATGGAGCAAAAATATAGATTCTCTTGGGTTAATTGTCTGGATTACATTTTTTTAAAGTCTCAACTTCGTAAACTGACTGAATTGCTTTCCTCAGCTGGGTTCTCTTCAGGGCTTTTACCTCCTTGAAGTAGTTATAAAACAAAGTCATTTTAAGGGGGAAAAGGCCAAGAAACAGGGAAAACAGACAAGAAATTAAAGGAAAAGTCCTGTCAGTTTACTTTAATTGAGTACCTCGGTGTACTTTTATCCAAGATCATTGGGCTGAAATATCCATCATGTAATACATATCTGATGTTTTCAGACTTCTTGCTACAGGATTTTGTGAAAGTATGAGTTGAAAAAGCAATTGGAAAAAGCTCCTCTTAGAGAAGCATCCTACTGAGCCTTTTCAATTCAAAGCCATCTCTCTCCCAGGAAGCCCCTGAGAAGTAGCTTGCTGGAGGCTGAGAGGGTGTGATGGGAAAGTAACATTACGTCGTGGCCTTGCCCTTTTGTTCTAACCAAGGCATCTGCTACTGGCCATCACCATCTACAGGAGCACCAGGGCAGAGTAAGTACAGGAGGTATCATGGATTCAGGCAAACAAACATGCCTATACAGAGAGAGACAGAATATTGGTTTAATTCAAAATGAAATTAAGAATTAAAAAAATGTACCCTAGTCTTCACTTTCAAGGTCTCCAGTGACTGACCAGAAGGTAAGCCTAAGAATGAATCATTGGTGGAAATGGAAAGCTTTAGAAAGAAGAAAAATCTTCAGCCTGATTTTTAAAAAAGAATTGATAGCAAATATAGAAGGGTATATGAAAACTCTTTGGGTTCGTTATCATTTAAAGCGTGTCTCAAAATTAATTCATATCCAGTCTTTGTAAGATCACTGGCATGTAACTGAAAACCTGTTACGCAAAGGGCCTTGTCAGGCAGGAAAGTAATGCAGGGCTAAATATGCATTGGGAATATGGCAAGTTAGCCTTAGTGATTTAGGGAATAGAACAAATAAAAACCTTAATGAAATTCACTCAAAACAAATGGACAGAAACTGCAAATACCTCTGAGAGTGGAGGAATAGTACACTGGAAACTAGACATATCCAAAATGTGCGAAGATACAAAAAGATCCAAATAGAAAACCTGTGAGGTAATACAATGAGAAATTAGCTGAAACTCATCTATTCAGTCAAAGAGAGAAATCTGGAGAGAAGTGTATCATACTGTAAAGGAAAAGAAAGGTGTTGAACTGAACTCACACTGACTGAAAAAATCTGTTATTTTTTCTCAGTCTGACCCTAAATTTTCCTTCTGAAGTTCAGTTGGATGCTTTATTGAACAAAAACTCAACTAAAATAAATATTTCTTCCCACCAATCAAAATGTTTCAACTGAAAACTGACAAGGAAGAGTGAACAGTTTAACCTTTGAAACAGGTTTACAGTCAGCTGAACATGAGCTATTTCCTTCAAGGACAATATTTCATTTCCACAGTAGTGGTCAAGTTATATTTGTGGAAATGTATCAGTTTAGATGGGAAGACTGGCTTTAAGTAATCAACCTGGATGCTTTTTTGTTTACTGAAGAACCAGCATAACTATCAGGAGGAACGTACAAATTAAAGTTTCCTCTGCACTTGAGAAATGGGGAGATCAGCATCTGTTTTCCATGTTTCTTGTACCATGATCCTCCCTCACCCCAGCAGATCCTCTGACGCGAGCGCAGAGTGAGTTCATGGATCAGAGGAGGAGAGGAGAGTGAGGGAAGGCTTTGTCTCATGTTGGCAAGAAGGCTGCATCAGACAGGAGAGGCCACAGTGGTCCAAGTCCCCATTCAGTCTACTTTCAAGATATCCTCTGTAATGACCTGATGATGTTTCAGGCTGGGTTCCAAATCCCAGCAAGACCAGAGTGGCAGGAGAGCAGCATCACCACCTCCAGCCCTCTGGAATTGCTGCATCCAAAGGTTGTCCAGCATTTGGATGGTCCATGAATGCTGTTAATTTAACTGAGGCCATGCTTGAAACAACAGTTGACAACTGAAACAGAAATTTGCATTTTTTTATCTCCTCCCCTGCACTGCCATGTTTGCACAGGACTTCCGTAATCTAGAAAGTTCCAATGAAATAATTTGTTTCATAATTTAAAGCAAAATAGTGAAATACTTGCAATCATTATTTTCTCCAAACGCTCAGGTAGAGAAGTACAAAGTGGAGAAACCCACACTTTTCACAAATGTCAGTTACAGCATTGCCCTTTGAGCACCCTCGCAAATCTTTTCATTTTCATTTTCCTACAGAGTAAAAGTACCTTTGAGAATTTGGGTAATTGATTTCCAGTGTGATTTAATTCAAATTTGATGGAAAGTATTGGGTCAGTTATCAGCCTATAATGAGCTTTTATGAGAAATAAAGGAATCACAGTTCAACTCAAACTACTTCTACTCCAAAAAGTTCATCAATTGAGTTCCATGATTTAGGAACCAAATTCATCAAAGGAACGGGAGTGCAGATGACAGATAATTCAGTAAAGACCTAGAAAATAGTGCACGTTTCCATTTTGAGCTAAACTACCTCTCAGACTCTTCCCTAGACCAGAACCAGGATGCCCTGTCATGACTGAGATGCATATGAAGGTAGTGAGACAGAATAAACGGATGGCTGCGCACTTAGTTTCTAGTGGTTAAGAACGCTACTGACTTCAAAGACTCTGTTCTTCATCCCACAAACCACCTCCCAAACTCACTTTCCTCTTTAAGTGCTGTACCTTGTCTTCAGCTCCGTCTTCTGAGGATGTACCTGGAAAGTTTTGCTACCTCCTGCATATTCTCTCTGTGCTGCTCCGAGCAGAGGCTGCACTATTCCCACCTCTCACTCACTCACTGCTCAGATGTTCTTCTATTTTTGCAGTCTATATCACATGACTGCTTTTTCATTTTCTCTTTCCTAACCATGATGTAAACTCTGCCCATCTTTTCTGCCTTGTCCTATTTTAGCCCTTTCAAGCATTTTGATTATTTACACTCTAGTCTCACCTCCTCCCTCTCCCACCAATGATCCTGTGTCTCTCCTGCTCAATAGAGATGGGGCTTACATCACCAATTGTGCCACCTACATTGTGGTCATATACTTTTCCTGCTACCCTCACTGCTGCCTGCAAGAGAGTTCTCTGTACAGCATATTGATCATTTTGGAGAGATGAGCAGAACTGAAAGCTGAACGCATTCCTGGCAAAAACACCAGCTGCTGCCAACAAACAGTTCTGTGTCTTGCTGACAGTCAGAGAGGGGTCCAAAGGCATGGCTCTACTAAATACTTGCAGAGGCACACCTCTTTCCTCCTCATTTGCTGTCTTGAGCACTCCAATTGACAACACACTTTGCTGGCTTCCTCTGAAAATGCAACATTGTCTGAAGTGTGGAAATGACTATAATGTAGTTCTAAAAAAATATATTATTGTCTTTGTAAATTCCTGTATTATTATACATAATTGTCACATATATTATAACAAAGTAATGCCACCCAGGTTATCATGATCCCTCACAAACTCTGCCAAATATGTACAGGCTAGTTCCCGCGTGTCTAAGCAGAGTTGCAGAACCAAGACCTGACAAGTTCCTGCACTGGGGTGATGTGCACAGCTCAGAGTGTATTGTTTCTCAAAATGTACTCTCAGTGTCGGGAGCATGGAAAGGAATAATGAAAGGGATTAGCAAGATTTAAGGGGCTGATTTATGAAAAAACAAAGGGAAAGACGGTCTGCACAACAATTAGCAAGACAATGTCTAATGGTCTAAGAATAACAACATAAAGCACATTTAGAATAAGTAATGACAAGACTAGCAAATGCTAAATAAAGTAGCTCTTTAGGCTGCCTGTGCAACACCTACTTAAATGCAGAAAGTACTTGGGTCCATGTCACTATGTATCAGGTCTAAATTTAAAGTAATCTGTGGATGTCAAAATGAAGGATTTTTGATAGATAAGGTCGAATAAAATATTGATATAAAATAATTGAATAAATTAATAAATATTGACTATTGATAAAGAAATAATTTCACAAGGCCACATAGATGGAAAAATTATCCTAGCAGGTACTCCAAGATCCCTATAACCATGTGAACTAAACGTCTGAAAAGTATTCAGAGAAGATTGATGAGGCAAACATATGATAATTCTGGTCATTCGAAAATTTAAATTTCTATTACAACTATTTAGGTAAAAAAACCCACTTGAGTCACTGATCTCTTTGATTTTATACAGGTTATCTTACTTAAATTGATGAGGATGCATTCTTTTATTCAAACATGAAGCATAGGACATTACAGGATGTCATTTTTGCGCAGTGCTAAAATAATTATTCCCAAGGGATTTACTAAGGTAATTTTGAAATTATGTCATAATTTGCAGAAAGCACTTAAATTAAAATCAGGCAGAACAAAACACCTAGGGGTACATTATCCTGGGACGATTGCAAGAGAAAAAATAGATGTAGTATCTGCCTCTTCTGTTAGAGGGACGTGAGCATTTCACTGTTCATTCATTGTAATAAAAAGGTTCCCTAATGCCCACCACTGATAATTCTATTTTATCTAATTGCTTTGTTTTATCGGCTATGGAAAAATATATATTCTGCATTACTATTCCCATCAGTGCTTTCAGAAGAAATGTCAGAATAATTAAATTCCTCAGTGTTCAGTATTTTGTCTTTTTTTGTCAGGTCCCTCCTGTACTTGCACTGTCATGCACTGCCATGCTCTTTTTCAAATGTACAGCAAGGTCAGGTACTAAGACAAAATTTTGCTTAGTATGAAGCTTTGCTTAGCAGGCACTTTTAAGCCCCTAGAAATATGTGTATTTAATAGAATCAACAGCACAGTGTTTCTTCAGGCAAACAAGAAACTGCTTCAGTAAAAACATTTGATAATGGTAACACCATCCAAAGAACCAAAGTATCACCGGGTTCCAGATTTATAACACCAGTCTAACTTGTATGCTTGGACACTTCTGTGGGAGTCCTGCGTAGCCAGGGAATGCTGCAGACCTCAAGTGGGCAAAGCCACACTCTACAGAATCCTGTGTCTAGAAAAGTGGCTGATATTAGATGAGGTGAATTTAAGTGAAGATTCTCAGTCACCAATTCCAAGTAGCACATTCCAAAATTTTAAAAAAGGCCTTCCAATTCCTCACAAAACTTTCTGTGATGGAAAGTATGCTAACATAGCTCAAATACACATATGAAAGCTGCCTAACAAATCATTTGAGAAGATGAATATGAAAATGAAACAAACTAGTTGGGAAAAATCACAAAGCGTGGTAAAATATTTTTCATCTTAATAGATCATGGATGATAAACACTGTTGTTCTCGTAGATCAAGTCTGAGTATTCTTCAGGTGCCCAGTAGTTCCTGTATCTTCATACCTGAAGTCGTCTGTGAAATTGTGCCTGCACACGCTCTGCTCTTCACAGTGATGCTATAAGAATATAGCCCTTTGTTGAGATTTGTCAGATTATTTCAATCAATTCGGTATTGCCTCTATCACACAAAGAAACTTCATTTTCTGTCTTGGAAGAGCTTGATTCTACTATGCCAGCAGTATCCAAGCCCAGAGTAAGAAACAAATAGATTTCTTATCCTTGCCTTCAGCCAAGATCCTGAATATATTTGCAACTGCTTTTAAAGATTTCATTTTTTTCTGAAGATTAATTCTATGTTCCCAGTCCTGTCAGAGTGGGAAAAGTGAGAGTAAAAGACAAAAAAGCCTTGGGACACTTAGCATGGTGGCCTTCTGTCAGGAGCATGAAATTCATTCTTGAAAGAAGGGGAAAACTAAAGTACTTCTGGCTCCTGCTTTTCCTTTAATTTCAGTAGTTCTTTGTGTTTGCAACTTCTAACAGAAATCTGCACACTGCAAAGTAGCCTACTGAAACCATATTGAAACAGAGAAGACAGATGTCTTGATATCACTGTTTAATTCAGCCAAATGATTTTGGTTGACTGCTGGGTACAGTTGTGAGAATGAAGACACTGTATATCCACCAGTCTGCCTCTTCCTTATGATTAATAGTCTTGTACTTTCTGCTGATTCTTGCAACCCCTCGTGTACAACTCCTGGTGGGAAGCTGGTAAAACTTGATCTGTGACTCTCACCAGAGTGTATGAACTCGGAGACCTGCTCTTACGATACTAATAAAAAGTTAAAATATGCACATGCATCCATGCGTACAGCTCAGTAGAATCATATTACTTGGCTAGAAAGCAACAAGCATGATAATGTTAAAAAAAAAGAACAAATTGTTGGCAGCAATTTCCAGCAAGGAAGGCAAAATTGTCTCTTTGCATCTACTACTTTTGCGTGACTGGGTACTGAAGGGTAGCACTGAAAAAGTAGTTAATTAGCATTACCACAAAGGAGCACAAAGGAGAATGTGCTAACTGCACTTTTCTTTCTCTTAAAGGTTTTGAAGAAACAGATCCTACAGATTCAACACTGAAAAAAAGAACCCCAAATCCTACAAGAGTTCATTGGAGATAGGATGGGGGAAAAGGAAGAGAAGGAGGAAGCCCTTCTGCCTCAATCAATGATGTTACTTTTACCAATGAGGGAGGACAACGACACCACTTACAGAAAAAAGGGAGGGTGAGGAGTCCATGCTTGCCACTGGTTGAACAGCAGTACTAAAGGATTTAACCATGAGGCCACTGCACCAGGAATATCAGTACAGAATTTTTAAGATGTGTATGCTTGCCCTGCTCAGATCTGAATCTTTATCTGAATCAATTTGTTTCAAAAAGCCAGTCTGGCTCACTCAGCTCCTTCAGAACATGGGTTAAAGGAGAACTAACGCCATCACCTTCTAAGCAACCTGATAAATAGGGCACTCATTTCAAAAGTAGGACGGACTAACTCTTTAACTGGACACCGGGACAAATTCTATTGTTCTGAGCTCCTTTGCACAGAGCAAGGTGAATGCCTGCACTGTGCATTAAGTGGCCTGGTGGCTCCCAAGGGGAGTGTCAAAGGTCATACCTCCTCTGTGTTCTGAGCCATGAGTGTGCTGCAGCTCATGCTTTTGCTTACCTTATGGTACTCCCACCATGCCTTCTAGTGCACCAGCCTCAGTTGCTGATGAGTGCTTACATACTTCTGTGTAAAGTATAATGCTATTTCGTTTCAAATTGTGACTACTTAACGCTTACAATACTTATGAAAGCAAAATTGTGTAGAGCTCAAATAACTGAGAAGTTCAATGCACTATTTCTATTTACTGGCATTTTGTGTTCTTAGACCTGGAATATGCAGCTTATCAACTTCCTTAGAGGCTTTTTGCCAGCAAAAGTCTGAGGACTATTTCTCAAGTATCAATAATGCCTTAAAGCTCCTATATATTAGATGATCTGGATTATGTTGCCAAATATTTCTGCTGAATGAAATATTGAAGATTGGACTGAGTCAGGCACATGGTCAATGAAGCTGCCCCACAAGAGCCAGAAAACAAGAATGGCCTGAGGAACAGGGACATGGCACACATACCCCTCTGCTGATATTAGCATAGACAACTGCCATGGTTTGTTTGGGGTTTTGTCTTAAAAGGGGAAGCTGATTTGGAGAAATAAATAATAGCTTGCCTCCAGTGCAGGCTGCAGCATACTGGTCTGGCCATGATAGGTGAAGTTTGGGGTGAGCCAGAAATCCCAATTTCTGAATGATTTAGCCAACATTGAGACCACATGCAGATAAGAAGTGATAAATCATGCTAGGTATCCTAGGTTATGTACAGAACTTCACAGCAGTCATTAGTCCTAATTTGTTTTGCACAGTCAAACGTAAGCTTCAAAAGTCAGAATGTCCTGCACACTGAATTATCTATGTTATTGATCACTATCATTGTGCAGTTACTTAGAATTGAAGAGTTGGACTCTTCATTCATTGGTTCATTAAGAGCTTTAGGCAATTTTTCATTTCACTAGTTTTTGATCATGCAGGTATGTCCTTGAAATGACATCATGGCAGAGCTGAAGATGCAATTAAATTTCAGTCTTTTTCTGCTAGCTTCAGGCTACTATTTCAGGTTGCTTTCTAGTACAGGATACTTTAATTTGAAACTAAAAATACATTCTGAAATGCCTTTTCAAGGTAAAGAGAGAAAAAATTACTTCTTCATGTTAGCCATTTCTGTACTTCAGGCCACTGTAAATTTCTTTATTTTGAGGTGATATTATATAAATTCACAAATAGTGTTTCAAAAGCAGGTGAGAACCATTAACAACTGGTCCATATCTCCAGAACTCATCTGATGAACTGGCAGAAATCCCTGTACTTTCAAAGACGCAGATAACTTCCATTACTAGACTAACTTAGAGGTGTAATTTAAAACTCTTTGAAATCACTGGACAAAGCCCCCATTGATTTCAAAGACTGGTAGAGTAGACACCAAAAGTCTTTATGCCATTCCTGAACACTTTCCAAACCAGCCCCTGTATGTGCCTTCATGTGTAAAGAACACCAGCATTAAAACCTTTGGGAAGAGAAACCTGCTGCTCATCCCGTGTTTCCTCTGTGTATGGGGTTTGCATGGTCATACTTTGGTAGCAGGGGGTTACAGGGGTGGCTTACGTGGGAAGCTGCTGGAAGCTTTATCCATGTCTGACAGAGCCAATGTCGGGTGGCTCCAAGACGAACGTGCCATTGGCCAAGGCCAAGCCCAGCAGCAATGGTGGTAACACCTCTGTGATAACACATTTAAGATGAAAAAAAAGTTATTGGGCAGATGTAATTGTGGCCAGAGAAGAATGGAGTGAGAGTGGGTGAGAACAACTCTGCAGACACCAAGGTCAGTGCGGAAGGAGGGGAAGGAGCTGCTCCAGGCACTGGACATGAGGTTCCCCTGCAGTCCATGGTGCAGACCATGGTGAAGCAGCTGTGCCCCTGCAGTCCATGGAGGACCATGGGGATGCAGAGATCCACCTGCAGCCCATGGAAGAGCCCCATGCTGGAGCAGATGAATGCCTAAGAAGAGGCTGTGACCCCATGGGAGGCCTGTGCTGGTGCAGAGTCCTGGCAGAGACCTGCAGACCCATGGAGACCACACTGGAGCAGATTTCCTGGTAGGATTTGTGACCCCGTGGGGGACCCATGCTGGAGCAGCCTGTCCTTTAGGTACTTACCCCATGAAAGAGTGACCCACGCTGCAGCAGTTCATGGAGAACTGTTGCCCATGGGATGGACTCATGCTGGAAAAGTTCATGGAGGACTGTCTCCCATGGAAGGGACCCCATGCTGGAACAGGGGACGGACTCTTCTCTCTGAGCAGTGGCAGGAACAGCATTTGATGAACTCACCATAAGCCCCATTCCACAACTCCCTGCCCCACTGCAGGAGAAAAGGTAGAGCCCAGATAGGATGGAGGAGTGAGAGAAGGAGACTTATTTTACTTGTTATCCTGCTCTGATTTTGCTAGTAGTGAATTCAATTAATATCCCCAAGTCGAGTCTGTTTTGTCTGTGATGGTATTTGGTGAGTGACCTCTCCCAGTCCTTATCTTAACCCAGGAACCTCCACATTTTCTCTCCCCTGTCCAGCTGTGGAGAGGAGTGAGAGAGAGGCTGGGTCTTGGCATCTAGCCAGGGTCAACCCACCACACACCTTTCTTGTTCCTCCTGTCATCAGGAGTGACTATAAGAGTGCTCCTCAAAAGGCATAAGCACACTTCCATAAATTTCTGGAGGGGCAGATTGTGAGGTTCAGAAATGGATTTTCTAACAGGTTAAAGGCATGGATCCTGGGATTTTGGGCAGGCCCATTTGTGAAATACAATTTTATGCTTTATTGTCCTCTCTCAAAAAATCATCAGTGGAGAAAGTGCATGTTGCTATGGAGTACAATAACAATACTGATTTATTAATAATGAATCTATTTTTTTTGTAAGATTTGGAACCCAAGAGGTCATTTCAGATCCATTCCAAACCCCACTATTTCAGTCATAATTGCGAAAAGTGCAGGAGTAATGTACTTGCTCTGCTTGGACCATCTGGCAGATTTGTGAGCTTTGCAGTTTGTTGATCTTCAGAGTCACCTGCAAATTATACAAAATAAATGTTTCTGAACTCTGCAGCAGTTACATGACTAGTTAACATGTTAAAAAATAGAACAATAGAAATGCAGAGGTTCTACTAATAAAGGCTGAGGCTTCACATTAACAACAAAATAATTAGGAAGTCTAGAGAATGGAAGGATCTATTTAATATAAATAAACACCCTTTTTTCTGCAATGTTTGATTGGAGTTTCCATCTTCTGATATTTTTCTGAGGTGCACCTCTGTAAAACAGTTAAATACAATTGGTCAGCTGCCCTTTGATGTCTGACAGGAGCATTATAAAGCAAGAAATAAGGCTCTTACAATGCCCTGCAAACAACGAAATGGTCACTGCTGGTGAAATTGTATCAGACTTGCTTCTTGAAAGCAAGACAAGCTGTACTGAAACTTCATTGAGGAGGGATTTCCTCCAGACTAATAGCTAATTAGCCAGAATGGCTGTGCCTTGGACGTGACACCATTAGATGGTCCCCCTGACAACTGTGGCTAAGGACACAAACAGCTGCAGGCACGGCCCTTAAATCCCCAGGAGCCTTGAGACAACGCTCATTGAAGCAAGCACTCATTGCCTTTATGTGGAAAGACATAAATAGCTAAACAGGGCACGCTCCAGTCACTAATGCATTTACCTCCGCAATGCCAGAAGTGTGATATATATTTATATACTTAAGGTAGCTAATTACTCTCAAGATTAAACTGCTGCTGATTTTTTCATTTGCATACAAGAAATCAGGAGAACGACTTGTTAATCAAATCTGGTCCTCTTGTTTTGCTACCAATGTGCTACCCTTCATAGACTTCTGGAGTCACTTTATGTAAGACCCTGTGTGGTGGTTACTTCTTTAAGTAAAAGTTTAAAATGCTCATGAGCAAGAATACAGAGCATACTGGTTGAGAACTAAGCACCCAGCCTACAAAACCCTTTGCTAGCATGCCCAAAAGACCTTAGCCTGCACCTTTGAGCTAAGCTGAAAATAGCTGATGACTACCCACCTAGGATACAGGATCACACCTGATACCTACAAGTTCTTAAATCTTGTGTTTTTCTAATTTCCAGTCCCTAAATTTATGAGAGTCTAGTAATTAAATATGTAATATTTTTTAATGAGATAAAATTTATGCATGTCTGCATTTCTATTTTTCAAAACTTCTCCCCACTCTGAGATTGTTGTATTCATATACACACTATGACAATGCACAATCTAATAAGGTAAAAACTCATCAAAATTATTTCCGTACAAAACAAATCAATATGCAAATAACATGTCCCACTCCATCCATTTAGCCAATACCCTGAGTAATTTAAACAGCAGGGCTGCAGGCCCTTTGAATACAAATGGAAGGAAACAGCTGGTGATACACAATTGCACATGGGTAAACTTTTTCAATAATGGATTTTTTTTCATCATCAAATTGCTCAGAAAGTACTTTTTAAATTTTGTTATGCTTAGGTTGTTCAAACTTTGAGAGTAGCAAGAAATTACCTGTAGCATTGATTACCACAGACATGAACCACTAGTGGTTTGTGATCAGCTGCACTGATACTGATCTCTGGAAGAAAAAGTGTTGGTTTTGATATCTTCCACACAAATATTTAGTGACTTGTCTACTTGGAAAATAGTTGGGCCACATAGCTTTGTGGAACGATATTTAGGAGAAATCTCTCCACTAATAATGAAAAAGCTTGTATCCAGATGAAAGCACAAGATTCCCCAAAGATCACATTCTTAGATGCAAATCTCTGCCAAAGCCTTGCTACAGGTGAGTGCTAGGACATTAGGGAAAGGAGCTGGGACCTGCATTTACCCTTTGATGTGGCCAGGTGGTTCCTGCCTCCATACATCTCCTCTACGCCAACCTCAGATAAACTGTCAAGAAGACAAATCTCTGGGCCCAATCCTCGCATACCAAGAAGAAACATTTATAGGAACCAGAAGGGGAGCTAGTCTACCAACAATTTGATGGAATGGTATTCAAGCTACAAATGTGGAATAGATATGCAGAATCTGTTATTCCTCTGAGGTACACTCAGGCTTAGAGAGCCTTGGGTTAAAATCTTTATGGAGTTATTAGGGGAAAAAAACCCTGCACGGGACACCCCAAGAACTCTGGGATATCAAGATATCATCCAGAGCATTCTTCTGCTATGAGACAGGTTCAAAGTTATTTTGTGGGTCCTTCCTATGTATCTCAAGTTTCCTTTTATGCCCACTCAAACACAGATATCTCAATGTTTCTTGCTAACCAGCGAGATAACCCAAAATTTTTTTGTGCTAGCCTGTCTTCAGCTCTTCCAGTTTTGTTTAAGCCCTACCATTCCTTGTTTTACTCTGTATGGACATAAAGTACAGCTGAGCCTGTCTTCTTGATAGGAGAGTTTTATATACTAAAATATTGTAAAACATCCTCGCAGTCACGATTTTTTTAAACAATTAATAAAACTGTTTCCTGCAAGTTTCCATATAGGTCATGCTTTATTCTTGATGCTTTAAAACGGACAAAAATCAGATAATTTATCAGCTTTTCTTTTTTAAAGATTTTGTTCTTTGTCTTTTTTTTAGACACACTATTCTTTGTGCTTGTCTGGCTTTTCTCTGAGCAGTGGATGTCAGTATTCAATCTGAGAAATCACTAATGCTGAGAATATGAAATGAGTTTCCAATTTCTGCATACACATTGTGTTATTCAACTTGTATTTAGTCTCTAGTCCACAGTAAACACTCATCCCTTCCACACTGCCTGCAGCCTAACCAGTTTTTCCTCTATTTTTTACTTCTGTCATTCTTTTTAAATGCAGTACTTTGTACTCTGCTTTACAGAATATCGCCTCAGTGGTTTGGGGCTATTTCTCCAAGTTATCAAGATCACTTTGAATTGGACACTTTTTAAAAAGTATTTGCAGTTGTTTTCCCCTTTGGTGTCATCTGTAGATTTTGGAAGAAGGTTATTGTCCATCATCCTAACAGTTTTAATGCTGGTATTGCCTATTACTGAGTCAAGAAGAGAGACTCATGGGCCCCTCCTTGATATGCCCTCTAGTTTGACAGAATCCTGTAATCACTCTTTGACAGCAGTTTGGAGCAGTGATGCACTCACCCCATAATAATTTTATAGGTTATGATCCATGTATAACTGTGATTAAAGCATTGCTCAAGGTATTAAATTAGACTTTTAAAGTCTCGAGATTGGCATTTGCATTCTTCCTCCCACGGCACCCCCCACTTGTGACGGCAGTATAAGCCACAAGAAAGGTTGTGTATATGCTATTCATCTTAACATAAGAAGATTTGCTTTCAGTAAACCCTAAATTCAGATTTCCCTGGATTTAAAGTGCTGATTTTAAGAAATTTCTAGCACCTAGATACTTCCACATGCCCACACAAATACTTGCTCCATTTTATCTGCCTGTTTTTTCATAGTATTTCTTCCTCAGAGGAAAAAAATTAACATATGTTATTCCTTAATACTAAAAAAGAAGTCCAAACACTACTGAAGTGTATTTCTGAGCTTGACAATAAAAGAATGATGATAAGGCTGCTACATTTAGTTTAAATTATGTTGGTGGTTCAAACACCCAAGGCTGGATTTTCTTGCAAAGCCTGCAAGAATGTGATGACTTTGGCAGAACTAAGAAGGAGCAGATAACTGAGTCCTGGAAGAGGCCTTTCCACACCCTGAAGCAGCTGCTTCCACTTCTCTCCCTCCTTTTCTGCCATGCATGCCTCTTCCATAGGGGATGGCGCTGGCATCCTGGCTTCACCTTACCGGCATGTGGACAGGCACGGAAGAAGTCATCTGCAAACCTTGGCAGAGCAGCACAAAACAGGCAGCCAAGCCCTGCACTTTGGTTTAAGTTCCTGGCTTGGAGAGCTGTGGAAGGAGTGGCAAATATTCAAATGCAGTCTTTAAATATTTGGGATTGCTGGAGGAAACAATTTCCCAGAACTTCTGGTGCATGTGGCCAACCCTCATAGTCTGACTGTGGTATCGTCGCTAAGAGAGCTTCGCCGCAAATTAGAGGCAACTGAATGCCTTAGTGACGATGGCACAAAAAGCCTGTTTAAAACACACCGGAGTTTTACCCTGGCCCAGACTATAGCCAAGTATCTGTGGTTCTCAAAATTGTGATCTGCCGACTGCTGGAGTTTGTGGCCTTTCATGTAAGTACTCTGCAAATGATAACTGGACATCCTTCTTCTCATCATGAGCCCCATCAATCTATTGCTAGTAGCCTGAAATATGTCATGTCACAAATAAACATGAATGCTTCACCAAGATGCAGTAGAAATTTTTTAAGGAGCCCACAAATGAGAAAAGTTGAACATCTGTTGCCTGTTTACCATTGTAGCACCTAGATATCCCTATATAAATTTATCTTTGTTTCAGACTTGTAGCATGTATTAATGAGAACAGTTACTTTAAATGTCTTTGCTATTCTATCACATTGATTCAGGGCAAACAAAATACTGACACAGATAATAAATCTTTAAAGGTGTTTTAAGTTACTTACGATTAAACAAGGAGCTTATTTGCATTTTCTCCAAAAGTTGGTCATATATTCAAAATAAATGCTATCTTGAGAAGGGATGAAATAGAATTTTTCCACTAAAAAAAAGGCATAAAAATTTCCAGGACCTTTTATTCTGAGCAATATCTTATCACTAATAAATCTCCCTGGATTATTTCACCTCAATTTCTTTTCTCATGTGTTAAAAATTCAATGCTTAAAATTTACTATGAAGAAAAAAAAAGCAAAGGTTTTTAAACTAAAAGAAGCTATACAAAGTAAATCAAAATTGTTCTCTTCACTGTGAAGTCACAACACAGCTGTATGCATGAAATATGAAAGGAAAACCACAATGAAGTACATAATATTATATAAAATATAAGCAGATTCTTGGAACATGGACATCCAGTTAAGCAAATGAGGATGAAATATGAAAAATCTATCAAAACAACAGACTGCAAAAAAATAAGTAGAGTAAAAAATTGCAGGTAAGTTTAGGGGCATATTCTGCCACTTTTAATGAAAGGGTGCAGAATGCTACTCAGAGAGGGCATTACCTTGCAAGTAATCTCTTCCATTTCAGTTTATTCCTTGCATACTGATAATGGAATTTCTTAACAAACTGCTGAACATCAGAAAACCTGTAAGAATCTATATTATTTGTGTAGGTTGTCTGAAATCACACAAAAATTCTGTTTACCCTGTTGCAGATAAAAATACATGGTTGCTTAGTGATATTAGCTCCTATACTGGAAAAACGAAGTACTGAGCATTGGTCCACTTTATGCAATTGTTTCGCCCTCACTCCAGAACACCAATTTAGCTAAATTCATTCTAAACAGAAGGATAAAACTTTAAAATGAGCATGATATGCAGCTAGAATGATCAGGATTTCTTTAAAGAAAAGTATTCACTCACATGTTGAACTGAATTCTTCAAAGGCATCTTCCAAATGAGAATTTCCAAAGGAATACAATTTTTGAAATTTTAAATTTATATGTATATATGCATGTTTTTCTCTGAACACAATATAATGATTCTACAAATAACTGGGTCACTAAATATCTAATTAGGAGCAAAGAGCCTCACTACCCCTAAAGTGATTCCTAAAAAAACTCTCAGGTAGTTTTTCTGGGAATACAGATGTCATGAACGAAGCACACATTGATGCAATTTCAATTGCATATGTCTTAAACTCAGTTACAAGGATCCAAAGATGCCTGTACAAAGCACCATCTTCTCTCACCACATGCATGGTTCTCTCACACACGTCTCTCTGTATTTGGTGTAGCACTCTACATTGGTCAGAAATCTGATGACAAAGTGAAACAACAATCTGATTATATCATCTCTTACTGGTACATGGCCATGTTTTTCTTCCCCCCTAGTACTGCCCACTCATGCCTCCTGGCATCAGCTTCAAGGAGGAAATCTTATGATGGCCCAGTTAATTAAAAGCATTCCACAGGGAGAAAATGGTGTGTAATAACATGCAAAAGGCACTGAAAGGTTTTGAGGGGGAGAAAAAAGTAACAGATTAAAGTGACAAGGTTAGAGATTATCTTTAGCAGCTAAGCTAGCTCAAAGGTGTATGCTACATGAACAACTGCAACCAAACTCTTTCAAACATAGCTTTAGAGGCTTACAGAATCTTTTAGGGTACAGTGCATATTTTTGTTTTCTTCTCACATTAGGCTTTTATTTTAGTTGTAATCCAGTCTGAGGAGGAGGAAACTGGTTGATAAGAATAGACAAAATCTCTGTAAGTGGAAGGAGAATTTATGGAAAGAGAAAAAAGCCAGATATACCAACAGGGAATTTGGGATAGGATCTAGGCAGCAAAACAGTAGATTATTGGAGATGGGAGAAATCAGAGGGACAAAGAAAGGGAGGAGAGAGAGACAGAGAAAAGAAAAAGCAGCATGTTCACAATTATCTTCATAAACCCCATTTACGTCACAGAAATATGTCAACCTTAAACCTCTATTAGCTTATCATTGCTTTTATACTTTCTAACTTTATCAAGGTGAGCCTGAAAAAATAAAATAAATGTGTATAGCTCAATTTAAAAATTTTCTTTACACATTATTGGATGTATAACATCTCGCCCTGACAGACTCAAGAAAACTATGTTAGCATGAATAAAATAGATGTTACCTGCTCTTCTTTTGTCTTAGACTGTGTTTGTCTTTCCAGATATACAAGAATTTGGTTGTTCTAAACTGTTACTTTTTTTATTTTCTCAAAGCTTTTCATAATGCATGCCAACCCTGGTTTTAACTACTTTATCTAATATTTTTACGATGATATTGTATCAAAATGATAGTATTACTTGTGTGGGTGTGAAAAGGTTAGCTGTAGACCAGCATGAAGAAAAGAAAACAGATTTGTTTTTATTTGGATTGAAATACTGAGAAATAAGGAGAATATAATTTCCAGGCCAATCATTACCACCTGCCTACAAATTTGGCTGGCAAAGAAAAACTTCCTAAAATTGCTCAGCTGCAGTTCTTCATACACAGAGGCACATCCAGCAAGTAAAGTCTCAGACAGCCGAAATATTAGAGTGGTTTTATGGAGACACAGTGCCTAATTTTGACAAATAAAAAGAGAACACACCTCTTCTTTTATTAAGGTACGCTGTCAATGTCATGCTGGTCAAAGCTGCTTCACTCTCTGTACTGTTCATTGGTTTCTTCCTAATTTATCCTCTCAGAGAAGCTGAAAAGTGTTTCAATTAGGTAAAACTCCCCTTTAGACCTCCTTCAGTCTTAAAGCAGTTTGCTGTTTTCCTATACAGAATCTTCATAACTTCCAGAAGTTTGCTCAGTCAAAAAGACTGGATGTATTTCTTAATTAAAAACTTTGCACTCAGTCTTTGCCTTTCCTTTCCTCTATTCCAATTTCTCCTTCTACATCCCACCCCACAGTAGCTGTCAACATTTTCTTTTCATACAGGGGAGTAGAAAAAGGAATAAATTTTCACGGTCAGAACAAATGTCATGTCCAGCTGCCTTCAAAAGGCAGAACTTTACAGTATACATTCTGCCACATCGCTTTAAAAGTTTGCTCTTTTTCTGGAGCCACGTATCGACAGGTTCCCATCAGGTGTGCTAGGGCCCACAGAAGCTGTAGAAGTTCTTCATGTTGCTTGGAGAAAGATTAAATTTTTTTGAGTGCAAGAGAGATCAAAAGCTGATGCTTCCCTTTTGTTCTCACTTTATTTCCTACCATAACCAAATCAATTTTGTTGCCCAGTGCATGAGGAGTAATCTCAGATAGTTGTAAACTGTTGGGGAAAAAAAAAAGAAAACAGAAAGTGGGCAAAACTGATGTGGCCTTCAAATATTTTCTATGTGGAAATATTATCCCTTTGAGAAGAACTACTTTTCTTCATAATCTTCATTTCCCCCTCAGAGGAGAACTGCCCTGCCCTCATTATCCACAGAATCAAAGACTAGTCATTCCTCACTTGTGTCTTTGCCCAGTATCAAGTCTGTGATTGAAAGTAAAAAGTGCTGTGTCTTTTGACTTCTACAATATAGGGTGGAATTATCTATTATGTAAGCATACGACATTAATTGTAAACAGGGTAATAGAGATCTGAATGATCTTTTCCTTCCTTCTACCCAAAGATTTCTCAGAAGAGGAAACCAAAAAAAGGAAGTAAATTGTTTTTATGACATATGATGGAAAACAAAAAAAAAGGAACAGAAAGGGACTAATGGCTGGCCTTGAGTCTTACATAATTTTATTATGCTAGAGAAACATTTCTTTCAAAAAAGGAAGCCTGTCCTAAGGAGGGAATTTCTTGTGATTTGCAGCAGCACAGCAGAACCTGGCCCTGCCAGATGTGCACGTGTGGCAGGAAGAGCAGTCACACTGATGTCTGGCAGCAGCTTCCCACATGGATTCTTGTATGAAAACCGAGTAAGGAAAGGAGAATTTGTCTGGGACTTTGCTGAGAGGTGTGAAGCAAGGGGATCTGCTTACAAGTCTTCTGCACATAAGAGAGTGATGTCTGTCTTTAACATCATCTCTGTGCTTGTTGCAGAGCTGCAGCAATGGAACCACCTGATAGCGGCCAGCCAAAACAGCCAGGACAGCAACGTGATGCCCTTGCTGGCAGCCCGTGGGAAGGAATGCAGACCATTTGGCTGCACCTGGGGACCAGCTCCTGTGACACTGGCAGCTGCCACTTAAGCCCAGTTTGCTGCCCTGAGCTCCAGTATCCACATGGAGATCCAAGCCTGCAAGTGATGTTACTCCCCTCACAGAGGGGCAGGAAAGCAAACAGCTGGTCTGCAAGGTGCTATACCAAGAAAAACACCTTTCTGAAAGGAGGTGCCAAGCATTCATCTACCTTGTTTTCTTCCTTTCTCCCTTTAATAACACATAATCCATTAAGCAAAAAAGATTACTGCACCAGAAGAGATATAACCTCATGTCGCATCAAAATGTGAAATTTCAATTTTATGGGTGGGACACGATCTGGCTTTTCTTAGCAACATTTCTGAATCTTGTAAAAGCTATTATTGCTCTCAACACACTCCTGGAAAAATTGCTACAGATGTTCAGAAAGGGTTGAAGCAGGGGAATATGTAATTATTTTTTGAAAGGGAATTCAAGAAGCTAATGTTTTCATAGTCTTTTGTATTCTAATTCAGTGTAAAGTCAATATGCTAAGCATTTTCATGTAGTTCTCCTATTTTGATAGCATCAAAACTAAGTAAAAACAATGTACACTCTGATTGTGCCAGGAGAGATACGAACCAGTCTAGTCAACCTCATGTCCTGCTCCTAGACAGCCATCTATGCAATTCAACTTTTAAAACTTACAAACATTTATAATTAACTAAAACACTAAGTGATACGCAAGCTTTTAATCCATAGATTTAGTTGGGCATCCACAAGGAAATCTGTGACCAATTGTCTCTGATTTGCGGGTAAAATTCCAGACACGGGAGGGTTTTGTTGCTGTTGATGTTGCCATTATAATTGAACCTATATTAATAGTTGCAAATGTTTTTCAAAACAGTGTTTGCATCATTAAAAATTATTTTGGAGAAGCCAAGAAAGTTTAATGGTTTGGATGAATACATTACAGTGAAAGAATGAGCCAAGTACAAAACTCTGTTTTATGAACCAAACGTCGAGTTTTAAAAGACGGAAACTTTGCAATAGGCAGCTTAATCCATTTTGAAATATCTAAATAAAACTTGTTTTCAAAAGTACAGAGCATGCCACATTTCCCGCTAATTTCTCTAAGCACTGCCACACTAAGAATTCTGCTTCAAATAGATATGAGGGTTTGGGAGTTTATCAGTTGACACGGCAACTGTCTTTGGAGCTTAAAATTAAATATTGCTCATCTTCAACAGCAGAGAGAACAGAAATAAATGCCAGTAGTTCTAGGTACAGATACACTAAAATTAGACCAAAACACAAACGAGTGTACCATGGCATTTGGCAAAAACAACTGCTATTTATGCTAGCAGCCTACAGTGAGTGGATTTCAGCCTGTAACAAAGATACCTAAATCCTGAATGGATTTAAATGCCAAACTTTATATTATTATCCTCTATGACATGCTGTGTATCAGATTACAGTTCTTAACACTCTTTTTTGCTCCCATTTTGTGCAGTTCTGGCTCGCAGCATATTTGAAGTTTTCCTCCAGAATTGCTTTTAGCAGAAAGTTGGGGTTTGCTGTCATAGCAGCCCACTTTACTACAAGAGATTAAATATTTGTTTTGTCAGAAAATGTGAATTCCTGACTATTAAAAAACCAAAAAAATAGTCTTTTCAGAACTGCTGTGAAGTATTTCTTGGGAATTAGAGTTTAACTGCTGGTCTCCATCAGCAGTAGCACTATAATGCCTTGGGAAGAGGGACGGTTATGGTATATCCCTGGACACATGGTATAACGGTGTGCAACTACATCAACAAAGGAGAATGCGGACACAAAGTATCAGATGCAAAATTTCAACAAACATGCAGTGAACTTTGTTAGACAAAATTTTCCAATATAAATCTTTCTATTGTTAATGTGTTGTGGTGTGTTTGGATTTATTTTGGATTTTTTTGGAGTGGTTTTGTTTTTGTTTTTCTGTTTGGGTTTTTTTTTGCAGGGAGGAGGTATCAGAGAGAGCAGAGTCCTGGCAAAGAAGTAGCTGAAATTTCACTGAAAAGTCCTTTTAACTTTTTTTCCAATTTAAAACCAGCTTTTCAGCAGCCATAATAACTATTCTCTCATTTCTATATTGAATAAACCCTAAAATTAATCTGAATTCAAGACGGTAAATTTTGCTTGACTCCAATTTATCCCTAGTTGGCTGTATATTTCTAGGGAGGGTTGTTGTCATTGCACAGTCTTTGCTTAGATACGACCTAGGTTTCATGTTTTCTCTTGAGAAGTCCCAATCAGCCTTAATAGGACACTGATTTATGGAACAAGCCTGGGCAGACCCTGGTATTAGAAACTTATTTGAAATTCTACTTCAACTCATATCCAAACCATACCACATTTTATGAGAGGCAAAGATATATTCAGTTTGTTTTGGCAAGTATTTTTCATTTTCTGCACTCAACATTCTAGAAAAAAGGTGAATTAAAAACTGGATGGAGACTTACACAAAACCTTTTTTGGGGGAAGACAATTACATTTGAAGCTATTTTTATACTGCTTCAGGAATTCCAGGCACACTAATTGTGCAGTGGATGTTGATGTCAGCCTCAAAACCTCACTTCTGCACCCCTGAAGAAGTGTTGGTTGATAACACAAGTTCCCTGCTGCCCTTGTCCAAAATATGCTGCCGTCTTCTTTCTCTTTAGGTCTACAGCGAGCAGTAACCTGGAGCATTGCATCAGGGAAGGGCTAAGCAAATGATCTCAAACCACAATCCATGAAAAATATTGTCCCCTTATTTTGCATGTCTACATGCTCAAATATGGATAGCGAGGAGAATGAAAGGCACTGAGATTGCAATAAAAGAGAATAGTCCTTCTGGTGAGCTAAAAGAGGTAGGTACCAAATGAAACTGTCATTAAAAATGAAAGAGCAGCATGAAGTAGCGTGAGTTTTAATTTATTTTATTTGTTTTTATGATAAGGATGTGATCAAATGGGCAGTGATTTGTAGCTTTCCTTAATGAGAGGGACAAAAGCTGTGCTACCTGGTGGGAACAAGGATGACGACTGCTGAAAGGCACCAGTAATGTCCCAGCTACTCATTTTCATTTCAAATCATCAATATTTGAAGTCAAAATGCTCTAGCTGTTTAATTTAAAAAAAAAAAAAATCCCCTTAAAAGGTTTTGTGTAAGCTTTAATACAGTTTTTCCACCCCTGGGAGAGGCAGGCACTGTGACTGTAGTCGGGCAGGACTGGGAGGGAACTCTGTGACTGTTCATGGCTATCAGCAGGCTCCCAAAGAAGGCTGTCAGTGGGCTCCCAAAGGCTGCTTCCTGGAGCTGTGCCGGGGAGCAAAGGGAAGTATCTGGCCCCAGGACAGGCGGGTGGGCTCCAGAAGCATGTCCTGCACACCAGCCAGCATGTCTACCTGACCCTCTCCTTCCATAGCTCCCACAGTGCTCTTTCCCTTTTGTCCCCAGCCAAGAGCGTGGTGTGATATTTTGACGAGACACCTGCATGCTCAATTTTGCTGCAGCAGGGGCTTAGTAGCTTCCACGAGGATGAGGAAGCAGGATGATCTTAGAGAAGCAGGATTGTGCCAGCAGGGTGAGGCAGGCCCGTGCCAGTGCATGCAGTGCATCACAGGAGGATGGACAGCATCAGCTGATATTCCCGACTGGCTGAAGCTTGGTGCCTGAGACAGGACAGTGGGAGCAGGGTGGGCAGAGGCCAGCAGGGGCTGTCAGTGGGCTGCCAACACAAAGTGGCTGCAGAGACCACATGCTGCAGAAGTGAGCCGTGCAGTGGTGCAGGTTGCTTGTGGGCAATGGATAGGTATAAGGCAGGCAGCAGCATTATGAGTCATTTAATCTCATCCAGACATTTAGGAAGCATTTGGAAGGGGTGATATTAAATGTGGCTAATGTATTAACTAGGGCATCTAGCATGGAGAAAGTGGCTGAGGTTTGATTTTCTGGTTTCTGCTATATCTATATATCTATATGACTATATCTATACCCCTTCTTGCAGTCCTTGCAGTCAGAGCAACCACATCTTTAACTCACCCAAGTAAGGCACCTAGTCCAGTGTGTTGTTCCCCAGCTTTTTCCGGACAGCACTCCTATACACCTCCCCATAAAGTATATCTGCCTAGATAATGACATTTCAGTATCTGTTGATGCCATGACGAAAATAATGTGTCAAATGTGTTGGACAAGGAGATTTTGATGTGGAAACACTAAAAAACAACTGTGATTTATAAAATAAATTATTGTTTTTTATGTAATTTTATATTCATACGTTAGGAAGTTGTAATATGTTACATCACAGATACAAAATGTGCAACCGTATATGAGAAATATAAAATGCTATATGCAATATGCTATTGTAAAGTATATTATACAAGTTATAGTGTTAGAAAATCACAGACTCACAGAATTGTTAGGGTTGGAAGAGACCTCTGGAGCTCATCTAACCCAACTCCATGCCAAGGCAAGGTCACCTAGAGTAGTTCACATAGGAGCAGGTCCAGGTGGGTTTGGAATGCTTCCAGAGAGGGAGATTCCATTATGTCCTTGGGCAGCCTGTTCCAGTGCTCTGCCACACTCACTGTTGAGGAAGTTGTTCCTCATGTTGATGTCGAACTTCTTGTGTTTTAGTTTATGGACATTGCTTCTTGTCCTGTCTCCATGCACCACTGAAGAGTCTGGCACCATCCTCTTGACAGCTGTCTTCGAGATATTTTATGTATTGAAGAGATCCCCTCTGTCTTCTCTTCTCCAGACTAAACAGGCTGAGCTCCTGCAGTCCCTCCTCACATGAGGCTACAGACCCCAAACCACCTTTGTGGCTTCCACTGGACCTGCTCCAGTAACTCCTTGTCTCTCTTGTTCTGAGGACCCCAGAACTGGACACAGTATTCCAGATGTGGCCTCACTAGGGCTGAGCAGGGGAACAGTACAATCTCCCTTGGCCTACTGACCACACTCTTCCCAATGCACCCACAGATACCATCGGCCACAAGGGCACTGCCAGCTTGTCATCCACCAAGACTCTCAGGTCCTTCACACAGCTGCTTTCCAGTAGGTCAGACCCCAAACTGTGCTGGTGCTTGGGGCTATTCTTCCCCAGGTGCAGGACCCTACACTGGCCCTTATTGAACCTCATTAGGTTTCTCTCTGTCCAATTTTCCAGCCTATCAAGGTCCTGATGAATGTCAGCGCAGCCTTCAGCTGTATCAGCCACTCTGCTCAGTTTCCTGTCATCAGTAAACTGATATGTGCATGTATAATAAATGCATAGCTGAGTTAAATTAAAGTCATTAATTGAAGTAGCATTGTTCTGTGCTACTGAAAGGAATGATTTTGACCAAGAGTGAGAGATCCAAAAGCAGCCACCAGTGCTTGGCAGTTTGGCAGAGTTTAGGATGCGAGCATATATAGCAGAGAACTACAGCTGCATTACTGCATCCCTGCATCACTCCCTCTGAGAATCCAGTCTGTGCATTTACTCCAACTATTGTACCTTCTCCCCTGAGACCTTTCCCAGACCAGACTGGGGTGGGAACAGAAAGCACCTTGTTATTATCTTAAACTATATGAGTCATCTGCATGTTACTTTTTGCATATCTTTCATTTTTCTCTCTATTTTTTCTTTTGTTTTTTAGGATAAGCAGATGTCAGAGTGAAGAAAGAACATGCACTTCATTCATTAACACCTTTCGAAAACATAAAGCAGCTTTTCTTTTTAACTTTGCATTATGACAAGTAACAGCAATTTTCACTGAGTTCTATCCTGAACAGAAGTAGAGAAATATTTTAGAAGTAGCTGTGACAGATAGCCTTAGGGCCAGTCCCTAACACTTACTAGAAACATGTTACTGTTTACTCATTTTCATGGTCAGCCATTGACTATGACACAGACAATTATTCCAGGAATGCCAACTGCGAATCCTGCCATGATTCCCCTCCACTCCTTCAATGCTGAGTGTCCACAGTTGCTCTTCCACAGTGGGAATATATCAGCACTGAGATAGGCATCTGCGCAGTTCAATGAGTATTACTTATCTGCAGAGTAAGGGCTGTGCCACCTCATCTCATCTGTAGGTTGCAGCGAAGGTGCTTTGTAACAGGCACTCAACAATAAACACATAACAAGAAAGGTAAGAACTTCCAGCTGTATTTTTTCTTCTTATTTTCTAAAACATTTACATGGAAGAATGTTGGTTTTGAGCTGGGTTGTGATCTTCCCAAATAATACAGCATTTCAGCAGCACTCATTGTAAGGTGAGAAAAATGCTGTATTGAGTTTTTGCCTAAGAAATCAGATAACTCCTAATACTTGAATTTCATTCTACATCCCTTCAGGAAAGGAGGATAGAGTCTATACCATGAAATAAATTAGTATTCACTGTTTCACATTCACATCTGAGAGTCAGCCACAGAAACTGGCAACCCCAGCTCCTGTTGCCACACATTCAGATCCAGAGTGATGCCTGTTACTGATTTCAAAGATTGAGTCTAGTCTAAGTGACAGCTGCCAGCCCACCACAGTGGCCTCTTGTAAAATGTGTAAATCTGAAAACTGCATGTCGCTTGGAATGGAAACACAGGGCAAACCCCCAGAAGATTGCCCAGTCATGCTGAAACAAAACTATTTCTGTGCAGGCTTAAATGCCACTGCCTAGCTGAAGAGCAATTAGATGAGGAAAGAATGCAGAAATGAAATCAGAGCTGAAATAATTTGAGAAAACAGAAACAGAACGAAAATCAGCCTAGTCAACACAGAATTGTTGCTCTACTTCAAAACTTTCGTGTCAAATTGTTTCTTAAAAGTGACATTTTCTTACAAAAGATTTTTATTTTTTCTGTTCTTTTAGAAATGTGCAACTGCTATGCCTCCACCCTTCTGTAACATTTTCCAGGGAAAACATTGCAGTGCCACTGCTCTAGGATCTGCAGTGCACCGCTCCAGTGCTTCCTTTATTGATACACATCTGGAACAAGCTTCCCCATGGGCCTGCTTGGATACATGTTCCTCTGGCTTCTCACCTGTGAAGCTACAGCTCACCTGTTCCTAGAAATCCCTACTGTGGGTTAGGCTGACACTGCTGTAAGGAGGACGTTTGACAAAGTCATTGGGCTCCCTCCTATATGTCCCATATTTAATTCACTTCTCTTTCTACCCTCAAAGTGTAGGTAACAGGGTGGCCTCCCTGACACTCTTCCCTTCTTTGTTGTATGTAATGAAGCATGTTCTCTCCCATCTCCAGCATGACCCTGGGGGACTTCCTTGGACTTCTGTGCATCTGAGGCTGATGGCCCTATCCCTAGTCGTCCTTGGCCTTGCTTTTTTCAGCTGTGATCCAGAACTGATGACTCACCTTCTAATCTATCAGGACAGGAATATTCTCTTGCAACTCAACCCCCTCCCTCACAACCCCGCTGGCCCATACAGATGCTTGCAAGTCAAGAGATTTGTCCTGGCTGCTTACATGGAGCTGTCTTGTTCTGGCAGCATTCCTAGGAATTAGATCCCATCAGATAGACTGGGATGGGGAAGAAATATTTTTTAACTTTCACACTCATGATATAAATAGAATTATTCCAAGGGTTCTTTGTGTTTGAGGTGGGTGAGGAGGGAGATTTCAAAGGTCAATTATTTAACCTTTGCCCAGATAAATTCTACTGAATTTTGTGAAGGAACAGAAGGAAACACTATTAAGTTTATTTTAATTTTGGAGTTTTGTGATTAGCTGTTTTCCAGAATAAAGCAAGAATGACAGAGACCAAAGGTGTGCAGAAACAATAATTTTCTGCAAATGAGACTTTATCCTACTGCTGCAGGCTGAGACAAAAATCATCTCTTCTGAAGGATATGTCACCTCATTTTTCACCGTTATTCAGCAGTCCAGGCATTACTGAGAAGCCTTACAGCTTTTAGCCCAGAACTGCTTTTATATTTTTGTTTAGTAAAAATTAATCATCATGTTAATGGACACATTAACATTATTAATAGTTGGACACATGTATGTCCATCTAACTATTAATATGGGAGCTGCTGGAAACAGGATACACAATTAGTCCAATTCCTGCAATCACAAGCTGTCACATCAAAAAGTAATGTGGAAAATATCAAGCAGGTACAACATAATTGCAATATGCATAATCGGTGTAGCCTGTCTTTTACACACAGCCTGGTTACACATCGCATTCTTGAGAGAAAGGGTGAAGAAGAAAGCCAGCCCATACTGTCTTCACCCTTATCTAGTTTTAAGTGGAGAGTGATTTCTTTCTGAGTTGCTGACATCTGATAATCAACATAACTTCTGCAGGCTGCGGCTTGGTAATCTCTGCCATCACCTGCTCTCAGAGCAGAACCTGCACATGTAGTCACAACTCTGACCTGGACCTTTAAAGTGTGGCTGCTCCTTACAATGCTCTCTTGCTTTTGTCAGAGGGTCTGAACACGACACACACCCAAAGCCTGTTCCAGCTGAGAACAGACAGCGACTCCTTGGCCAAACCAGGCACATCCAAAGTACAGATTAGTCCATATGAGGGCTAGGTGTTGGAGGCACCTTTCTTTCACAGGCCTCAGGAACCGTGGCTGATTAGACATCTCGCAGTTCAGGGGCTGCAATTCATCATCACTCCCCATGCATCAACCCTGAGAGCATTGACTGCTCCTGCACTCCTCCCTCCTGTGTTTGATCCCTTCTCTCTCATCATCTTCTGACAGTTCCCATCTTTCTCTCTCAGGACTGCTGTTATTTATGCTGTAGTGGAGCTACGAGAAGGGGCTGAAAGGGCAAGGAGAGAAGGAGCTCTCAGGCTGTGGGACTCGGCAGAGCCAACAACACAGGGGTCCTTGGCAGCTGACTAAAGCAAATACAGCACAGTGGTACTGCACAGCCAGATGAACGGGGTCAGGCTGGGCTGTAGGGAGGTGGAAGGAAGCTGTCACATTCTCAGCATGACATTTGGCAGCTCTGTAAACCAGAGTACATGAAACAGGCTGGTAAACTATTTCCCCACCCCCAATCATCAGCCCCCTGTTAGGAGCTACCTCACACAACCTCCACCAGCTTTACATTGCAGCTGGTCTTGCCCCGTGTCTGAAAACCCCACCTGCTCGTCAGAGGAGAGAGAGCCGCTTCCTCAGCATGGGGAGCCAGGACAGGGTAGCTGAGAGCAAAGCCTTCGTTTCCTTATGTTCCCAGTACCAGGCTGCCTCCAATGGCTGTGCTTGAAATCTGCAGTCGATCCAGGTGCTGCCTTTCGTTTGTCAGTCTGTTTCTGCCTGTGGAAAGTGGTGCTGCCCACAACTTCTGCCGTTCATTGCCATTGACAGCCGCAGGGACTGACCGCAATCTGCCAGACTGGATTTTACAGCAGCAGCTCACACCCACCTTTGG
This sequence comes from Struthidea cinerea, assembly GCA_013397865.1. Taxonomy (NCBI): domain Eukaryota; kingdom Metazoa; phylum Chordata; class Aves; order Passeriformes; family Corcoracidae; genus Struthidea; species Struthidea cinerea. Next base: position 212,327 of record VZTI01003488.1, read on the forward strand.
AAAATCCACCCACCAACACCCTTCAGGGGCTTAGGGAGGTCTGCTGGATAGCTCCTGGTGGAGGAAAGAAAACCATGGACACTAATACTATGTTCATGCCCGTGCTTTACATTTACATGCGTATGGGCACCTCAGGCTCTCATAGGAGCAGTAGAATGGCTCGCTCCGAAGGGCTGCACATCTCAGGAAGACTCCCTGTTGGGAACTGTATTCATTGGGGCAGAGACCACTGTTCCACTGGTTCTGCCCTGAACTTCATTGGTGATCCTTTGTCCCTGTTTACACTAAAAGCACATTAATTCCCAGATTTTCTGTATAGTATACAAATCTCGATTCAGAGCTTTGGCTGTCCTTTTCCCTGTCCCTAACATTGTTATTTATGTTTGTGTGTAGATCTTTTTTATGGGTCACTCACTAGAGAGTACCTGCATTCCAAAGTGACATCTTGCCACTACAGATATCAAAAAAAAAAAATTGTGTGTTTTAATGCTGATTGCCTCCATAATAAATAATGCTACTGGGAAAAAAAATACTAAAATTCTTTCCTCCAAATTCCTTATCTAAGGATCGCACATTACAAAAAGGCAAATTAAGGACACACTCTACACCATTAGAAAACATCCATTAAATAAAGCTGAAATTGAAGCTAAAATTACATCCTTTTAGTGACTGCATTTTATGTGGCAGCATCACCCCTTGGTGAGTTCTCAGAATGGGCTGCCCATTGGAAATCTGAATGATGCCTCAGCTTAATCTTTAAACATCCAATGTTATCTGCCTAACAAACCAAATTAATCGCTGTGAGTTATGTAATTTGTATTACAAAGAAAAAAAAAGAAAAAGAAAGAAGATTCAAGAGGAACACAACAAAGTTTATAAAGAGCTCCAAGGTTACAATACTCTTTATGGAATAAATGATCCATCCATTCAGCTTGGAACAGGGTAATTGCAAGGGACAGCATAGATAAAACATCAGGAAAACACGTCTATCTATTTCTAGATGCTTCTGCTCTGTCAAAGCCATGAATAACCCTATGACAAAAAAAAATATTAATTTCCTCCTTATGCCCCATTCTCTTATTGGATACTGATTATCCCCTTCTGTGGGACACACAGCCACTGCACTGACAACAGGTGGTCACTGGATGTGAGAAAGAGAATGGCAACTGGTCTCAGCTTTCCAAGGACATCCGGCTTCACAGCCAGGTACAATCAGCTGCAGTCATCAAGCTCTACCTTCAGGCTGGAAAGCATGGGTCCAAGAAATGTCACACTAGGCTCTACAAACAGTTTGCATGGCCTATTTGTTTGCACAATGTGCTGGTTTTGTAGCTTTTCCTTCAGTTATTAATTCTGTATTTCTGTGTCCACAACCTCAATATTGCTTTTTTTTTTCATCCTGACTAACACAAAAAACATCAGCGACAAAATAGGTTTCTGTGGAAGCCTATTAAAAACACTCCATCCAGTGGAGAATTCTTTTCTAGTGACCTACCAATTAGCCAGTGTTAATGTGTTTCATTGCAGCGGTATTGTTTTATCTTTGCAGCGAAATTGCTAAGCAATAGCACATGGAATGTGAGAGGGGAATAACAGCACACTAAACAGCATGTCCAAGTCCCTACAGGCTAATGGTTATTCCTTTCTCAAGGATCACAGCATAGTTCAGCTTACATTAGAATTTCCCTAATTATGTGGAGATTTATAGCATCCCAGTTCCACAGGTAAATTTATAAATGCTTGAGAGAGATGATGGACTGTTCATATTTGCTCAAGTATTCTCACATTTCCTACTGCTGAGGTGGATAATGCCAATGCATATTTCTGCACTACATTATGGAAAAAAGGCTGAAAAATCTGTGGGTTTTGCCAAAACTGTTGATGAGCTACAGCATGACAAAAAATTAGAGAACGCTTTAAAATGTGACATGCTTTCATCCAGATTTCAGAGTTTGCTTGGGTCTGTGTCAGATCTTTCTCTGATAACAGACTATGCAGGCAAGAATGCAACCCCACCCCTTTCTAGGGATGTTATAGGTGAGACGTGGAGCCTTGTGACATTTTTAACTCAAACCTATCTCTGTGAGATAAAGGATTATCTTCTCTGAATGAATTTCTAGGTCAGAGGTTATGGTTTGAAGCCTGCTTTTGCCACAACACTAGTTTTGCATCTCAGAGAATTTACAAACAATTTTAATGCTCACGCTCCCTTCAGTGAGAGCCATTCAGCCCTGTGCCTTGATAAAATTGCTCCTTTATCTTGCCATGCCACTATCCCCCACCAATAAAAAGGGATTGTACCATCTCTTCTTGTTCATCCTGGCTACTGATGCTCAGAGAACTGGTAGGTGAGATGTTACAATGTTCCCAGGTCCTGCACAGTGCTGCATGCCGACAGGGATCAGGTGTGGTTGGGCTGACCAGAGGGTGAGCACATCCACTGGTGCCTTGGTGTGGGCAAGCAGCACCACCCAGCAGAGACAAATTAAAGAAAGAAAGTTCTGGGACCAGCTCATCCCAGCTGTCAGACCTTATTCAGCAACCCTCAGCAGCTGGAAGCCTCAGGTAATCAGCCAGAACAGGTGGGCTTCTGGCTGCTTAACAGAGCTGAAGTACTGTAAGGGCATTCCCTGTACATGGATAAATATGCCCTACAAAGAACTGCAGTGTTTGTAACAAAACCAAGGTGCCACCTTTAATCTGTTCTTGTGAAGGAAGAGTTTCTTGTTTTGCCAGCTGCCTACGGCATCTCTGGAACAAAGATTATCCCTCACAACTGGTGGACTGGGTTTATGATCTGGATTCCGACTTATAAATAATTTCAACCCATCAAACTGTAAAAGAGCAAAAGGTCACTTACCCATCTCACCTACTGGCACTGGTAAGAAAGAGCCACAAATTATCCTGCGTGTTACATGGCATGTTTCCTTTTGACCTAGGTAGACATGTCCCACTTTTTTATTTGTTTAATTCTCACCCTAGGACTTCTAATCATATTTACCACCAACATTTTAGACTCTGCTTCAGTCTTCTTGGACTGAAATTATTTTGCAACTTCATTTATTGTCTTTAAACAGGCTTTCAAAATTCAACGCTTGGTCAGAGTTAGGTAAATTAAATGCCATTTCACATATTTTCACAAAGATAAAAATTCTTGGCAATAGTCTGTTTTACTTGTTGATTTGACTGAAGCAGATAGCATGACAAAAATACTGAACAAGAACATTTTAACTTTAATACTTGTAGTGGATAGAAGCCAGACTGTGAAATAATATTTCTCTTTATTTTTTAGTAATCTAGGCTTTGGTGAGGAAAAAATCATTATAGGTTGGTTACAGGGCTATTGCTGAAGTTAATTTAAATTACTAACTGGTTAAAGTGGCTAATATTCTCTTAGAAATTTTATTTGTTGCAGAGAAGAAACCGGGAGTTTATTATAATGCGGACAAAGCAGACTGAAGCCTACCATCTGGACACAGAGCTCTAATAAACAGCACCTCCAGGTGCAGTTGCCATTTCTGATACACATTTCTGAGTCTGCTATTAGAGGGAAACTGTGATGCTTCACTGCTGGCAACTGCCCACTTTTTAATGATTGCTCTGAGTTCACTACATTTGGCCCATTTCATTAGACACAAACTTTTAAGACTCCTGGCCTACAGGTGCCTTGTTACTGCTGGTCAGCATGTTTTTTTTCCTCAGGAAACACTATTCAACTTTGATTCAATGCCTAGCAGACACTTGTGGTTCTTAGGAAAAGAACCCACCTGTGAGTGGGCATACTTTAGAAGGCAAAGTTGTGTGCACGGTGCTTTAGTTTTTATTAGTATGCCTTTTGACTCTCACTGAAACTTCATAGAACAATGTTTCGGAGCAGGAATGGCAGACCAGCTTGTAGCAAGGCAGTGGTACCCCTGCTAATTAGCATTATTTGGCCCCTGCAACCCTGGTATTGCTTCCTTTAATGAGGAAATCAAGAGGATATTAAGCTCAATTTTTATTGACTGTCTGAGTAACCCTCTAGAAGCTTTTCTTCAGAGATAATAACACATCATTTAAGCCAAATGCTGTCAGCAACCACTGCTCAAATACTGAGGAAACTCACATTAAGAACTCCCATACAGAAACCTGATTTGTTGTTTTGTGTTTATGTACCAGGTCTCGGTTCGTGTGTCAGTTCTCAAGCATCAGGAAGAAACATGATCACAGGGAACAGGAAGAAAAAAATATCATTACATACACAAAAAGCTAAAACTGATCTGATAGAGACTTCAGCAACCCTTGTCCCAGTCTCTGTTTGTCACGCTGGATATGTATGTGCTTGTGTGCACATGTGCGTAGGAGAGAGAGCATGTGAACCCAGAAACACAAGAATATACATGTTTTTTTTCAAAAGCAGGCTACAAACAGCAGGTAAAAAGCCATAAGACAGTTGTACAGCAGTCTGTTTTTTGAGCAGAGACTATTCATTCACAGACACACACGAGTTATGTAAAAAAACAACAGCCTTGAATCACAGCTGTTATTGGTGTTAGAAAATGTGCAGATAAAATACATCAAATCCTGACCTGCTCAGCAGCACAAGTTTTTCTGCTTTTCCAGGAAAGCTTTAAAGAAGGCTCCTGGTGTTGGCTAAAACAGCCACCTCATATTAAAATGTTATTATCTGAAAATTTTCCAGGTTGATAACTGGCTGATGTCATCACACAGTTCTTGCAACCGGATAGGAGTGCAGCTCCTCTGAATATTAGGACACTTTTTGATTGCTCCCTTACTTATTTTGGGTTTGTGAGCATTTAAAAATGGCGTGCAAATTTTTACTAGATATTGAAGTCTAGATTAAGTGCATGTGCTGAACAGTTATGGTGGATGAGCTTTCCTATCCTGAAATTTCTATGTGTTTATTGAAGATTTAGGGGTTTTGCTGCTTTCTGGCTTCATTTTATCAAGCTCTCCTAAGAACTTTAATCATAATGGCTGGGTAAGATTTTGAGATCTGATTTACAGATTTACCTGTCATAAATGATTTTTAATATGGAGAGATGTACTCACTTTACCGACTGTGTTTTTTCTCAGAAAAATGTTTACCTTTATCTGAAAAACTACTAACATTTTGATAATGTTGTCTGTCCCTAAGTACACACGTGAGCCTTCTGTAATCAAATTTTTATTGTGGAACTGAGATGTCTTGTCAGGTGGAGTCTGAAGCAACCCAGTCACTGATGACCAGAGAGTACACAGGTATCAGATTTAAAATTCATAACCAGAAGGCAGCTTTTGACTGGAAACAGATTGAATGGAGGCAACTGCAAAAGTGTCTGGAAACTTGTACTGGGACAGTGGTTGGAGGACGGCACAAACTTAGTGCTGTAGCACAGGGTAACAGGTGGGTGGGCTTTTCAGTTATGGTGGAGAGGAGGATTGCTATGCCGAAAGTAGTCCCATTACAACTCGGATAGTTCCAATTCCTGTGAGAAAAAGTAAAAATAAAAAATGAAGAAATATTCGATTCCACAGCAAGGAATATATCCTTTAAAATGATTATATCAAAATAAGGAAAACCTGAAGTAAAAATAGACATGCTTCCATTTACTCCCAGGAAAGAGGCTTGAAGACACTTCTGGTGTTTCCAAGAATGATGGCTCTTATTATGGTACATTAATTGCTATAATCTATGTGAGGAATTCATATTCCGAAACCACTCCCAGCAAGCCAAGCTGCTAACTTTCCCTTATTTTCATTTTTTACATAAATGTCAATGATGGGAAGAGTAAAATTTTCATTCAACCTGTTCAACCTGTGCCTTTCTGCAGCATGGTGTGCGTTAACAGCAACATTTTTACTACTAGAAAGTATCTTCCACTCTAATCTGTACCTTAGGAGAAATCCTAACTCGGGTTTCATGGGAAATCATAGGCAAAGGTGGGCTTATTATGGCCATGGACAAGTAGTTGACAAGAATTCAGAAAAACCACCCATACAAAGGATGTTCTTGAGAAGTTATGAATATGTCTAGGAAATCCATATTTGGGGCCAAATCATGAGATTTGAAAACATTTCTACCCACCTCTGTTTTATGGGTTGATGGCAAGTTTTATGTCTGTTTTAGTACCTTTAGTACATTTAACATTTCATGGGATCAAGAAATCCCATAAACATGGTGTTTACTGTAAGCATTGACTGGAAGAGCACTGGGAGAGAAATACACTCATACACTGTGGCACCTGAATAACATCAGGAAGGAAACTTCAAAGGGAACATAAAAAGGTAAAGATTTTTCTTTTCTTGATTTTTTCTTTTCTTCTGAACAGACTCCAAATTTATCACTGCAGAACTTGGTGGTCCCTTCCAGGTTAGCACTGCTTCCACTAGTTCAAAAACCAGGAAAACGAAAAGTATGGCTTAGAGGACCACAGATGTGTGACTGAGATTTGAGTACACAAGTGTTCTGATTTGGAGAAAAGTGTTAGATGAGCACAAAAAGATGAAGTTCAGGCCATGCTGACATTAAATACCTGAACAGGGCAGAAAAATCCTTATTACCAAAGTTTGAGACAAGACACTAAATAAAAAAGCAGCCAAGTAATATCAATCTGAGTAATGAAGACCAGAAAAGTGATATACGCCCCACCCTCCCCAATCTAGAATCCAATTTGATAAAAGATAATTCATCAAATTAAATTATTAAAAATATCCAAAACATCACTGGAGAGGATAATATGTGATGGGATGTATGATGGAAAAACAGTCACCACCCAGCATTTGAGCTTCTTCTTTGTGTCCCAGATGATCAGTAAAGCATTGTGTTAAAATACCTGTGGAGCCCTAAATAAGTCAGTGGACAGGCTGATAAATTTGACAGGCTGGGACAAATTTGATAAGCTGTCTGAATAGGTGTACATCCAAAGTGAGCTTGGCACAGGTGGAACGAGGCCATAGTTTTAACTGGCTTAGATCCCTGCACCTGTGTTTCTATGCTCGAGCCACCACACCAATGTTTCTTCTAAAATGTATCTTTAGCAGCTCTCATGAAAAGTTTTCATAATGAAGCTGTTTTTGAAGAAGTTAATGGCAAGGAAAAATGATTCCCTATAAAGATTTGTATAAGGATAATTTACTGCCATTATTGCAATAAACACTGGCATTGTCCTGATAACAAACCAAAATGTTTACTATTGCTAAAAATCTCCAAGCTCGATATCAATTATTTTATCTTGGATGCATCACTATTATAAACAATTTTTCCATTATACAGGATATTTCATATGGCCATGACAAAAGAAAGCACTTTTCAGCACAAGGATATAAAAGCAATTCCTTCTGCAGCTTTCCTGTCATCAAAGCTTTATTTAAAAGTTGGGACTTTAAATGTCACATCTATTTGAAATTTTATATTTCTTTTACTTTCATTCAATGTCTACTGCTGTAGTTAACAAAAGTGAGAATTCATTCAAAACCACGGGCTTAGTGGATTAGGAAATATGGTTGCTAAATCCTGGGACATATCACAGAATCACACAGAAACATAGAATAAGCTGAGTTGGAAGGGATTCATGAGGATCATCAAAGTCCATCTCCTGGCCCTGCACAGGACATGCCAAGAGTCACACCAAGTGCCCAAGAGTATTGCCCAAATGCTTCTTGAACTCTGTCAGGCTTGGTGCTGTGACCACTTCCCTGGGGAGCTGTTCCAGTGCCCAAACACCCTCTGGGTGTAAAACCTCTTCCTAATATCCAACCTAACCCTCCCCTGACACAACTTCAGGCCATTTCCTTGGGCCCTGTCCCTGGTCACCACAGAGAAGAGATCAGTGCCTGCCCCTCTGCTTCCCCTCACGAGGAAGTTGTAACTGCAGTGAGGTCTCTCCTCAGTCTCCTCCAGGCTGAACAGACCAAGTGAACTCAGCCACCCCTCATTCAGCTTCCCCTCAAGGCCCTTCACCATCCTTGTTGCCATTCTTTGGACTCCCTATCTAATAGTTTAATGTCTCTCTTACATTGCAGGGACCAAAACTATTTTGTTATTGTTAATTACCTTCCATGATATTTTGAAATCCAAATCTACTGTTGGATGAGGCTTGTGGATGAATCCTTGGGAGAAAAAATAACAAAACCAAGTGCAAATAACACCTTCCTCCTGCATTTTCAGCCTCTAGGATTGGATTCCGAGAATGCTGAAAGTTACACTGAATCTTTTTCTGAAAATTACCATCTCTCAGATGATTATTTCAGTTGAAGAATTGCTATGGTACCTTCAGTTTAAGACCAATTACAGTAAGACAGACTTGGTATCACTATAGCAGTTTTCCCACAGCTCTTGATGTCAGTTTTACAGTAAAAATATTTAGCAGACCTCACTACTGGCATAAAATCTCTCCTTCAAATTGATAAATACTCAGCAAGGTAGAAGTTATGATCAATTTCCCACAAGCAGAAAAGGCAAGGGGAAAATATGTGAGAAAGTGTCCAACCTGGATCCAAAAGGCCAACAGAAAACAAAAGGTTTATCAGTTCCCAGTACACCTCTCAGTGTGCTTTAAGTTGCACCATGAACCAGTCTCAGAGCATGCCGCCTGCATGGTGCTTTTGTTTTTCTTTAGTAAATGAGGGAAACTAAAGGGGTACACCTTCTAACTTGTTGTGGGTGTTCAGCCTGTGGGACTAGCCTGGACCTAGTCCAAAATCCACGAGTTCAGCACCAGCTCTACAGATCTGCTGTTAACCTTCTTGCCTTATCCTTCATGCCAACAAGAAGGATATTTGGTACTGTCAAAATGCCACCTGTATGGTGGTGCTCCCTGCTTGGGAGAGCATTTCCACTCTTTCTGGTTAACCTGATGCCGATGGTGTCACCAGTTAATTTCTCGCCCAGTTCCGAGTAACAATCGCAACTTTGCACAAATACCTGTTGCAATCAGATTGCTTTTCCTTGAGCTACTAGTTGGCTTGATTATCCAGGAGCTTACAGTCCAGATAGCCTCACCCTGAGCAGTTCCCAAAAAGCCTCTGTGTTCCTGAGACTTTACTGACAAGTTTGCCAAGCCTCCAGTCACATTCTTCTACGTTTTTGTTTTCTACGTTTTTGTTTTCACTTCTGCCTACCCTGGCTTCTGCTGGGGCTGAAATTGTTGCCAAACCTCCCAGGTTTGCATTTTTCCCCTCTTTGTACCATCCCAGTTAGAGAATGTCGTCGCATGGCAACACAATGCAAAGCATTCATTTAGTGACACAGAACAGTCTAGTTAAAGGCTATTCCAGCCACACATGCATTCATTTTTGTGGAGAAGAGGAGACAGAAAAAAAGGGAAAATGTCCACAAACCCCACAGTCCTTCTTTATTTGGAAGAATGGCTTTTAAATGAAGTCAAGCAGTATCTTGTTTTATCATTCATTTATTTAGCAAAGAAAGGAATGAATTCAAATACCCCACACAATGAACACATATTATTCCCTGATATCAAGATGCAGATTCGCTTGTGAACAATTTTAAATGAATCTGTTTTCTTACTATTGAAGTCATCTTGTACTGTGCATGGATTTGTGCAGAAGCAATACATTTTGGGCTCAATTCTGTAAACACATTAAAATAAGTAACTTGTTACATCTATACCATTGATCTCGGTGTGGTTACTTACGTGATGAGTAAAATTATACGCCAGAGCCTAGCTTATGCGAACCTAGGCATGGAAATGACACTGAAAATTAGAAGTATATCTCTCCAGGCTCACTGCAGTGTTGGTGGAGAGACACAAGCCCTCATCAGGATGTAACTCTGCCCATCTAAGTATGTTTTCCTAGACGAGACACAGAGGATGCTGATGGCAGCTACAATCAAAATTGGCCAGACACCTCAAGCAGAGAGAGATAAGCTTGGACCAAACTGTTTACAGAATTGATCTCATACAGCAAAGTCATTATGCATACAATCAACATTAGGAATGTGCTCATGTTGTGCCGATTTTATTAAAACTGGTCCCACATTTAAAGAAGTGAATATAGCCATTCAATAATTATGAGGAAAAGAATATTGAAGCGTTTAATCCTATTAACATTTTACTTGCATCTGGGACCTCTTACTTTCTTTTCTGGTTTGAACAGCCATATGGTCTGATGCTCTGAGAACTTTCTTCACTAACATAAGTGCTTCAGTAGCTCTTGATTTATATGCTGGTGTGGTGTTTTCCCAGACACTGTTGTAGAGCTCTGGTAGAGCTTACTAAATGCACAGTATCCTACACCCATGTGAGACTATAATCGGTACTGCTTAATAGCCTGGAAATCAAAGCTGTTTAAGCCCCATTCTTTCTTCCACTCTCTTATGAAATTCCTAATCCTAGTCAAAAATCTCTTGATTAGTTTTAGCCAAACCACACTGCTTCAACATCAGGTGACTGCAAATGGCTGGAAAAGCTTCTACATAGAGTAACTTAAAAAGGCCATAAAGATAATCAGACTCAAATCAAAGTCCAAGATATATCTGCAAGCACAGGAGTCCATTTTTTAAGCAACCGAGGAACATATACTATGATTCAGACATAAAAAATAAGCACAAAATGTGTACTCAAGCCTAGTTGTACTTTGAGCTGGCCAATGAGTGTATATACTGTGCAGGATGTGACTGGCAATCCTGCTTCCTCCTCCCTCCATGCAGCAGGGCTACACAGAAACAGCTTTACTTAGGGAATTTTCATTTATCTGCCAAACTGTTTGCATTCAAAATAGAAAAGCATTTTTAAATTTATGCCATCGGTGTAAACACTGTTAGTAATATTAATTAATGGCATCGGAGGTAATGTAATTATTTATCCAGAATAGATCACTTTATCCAAGAGAAAGGATGAACTATATTAAAGCATGGCATTTGACGAGCAAGGGACTTGCTTTTTGCTTTCAAAGAACAGAACAATGCTTTCATAACCAAATTTTATCACTGAGAAAATTTGAGAGCTCTGTTGGCTTAAACAAGGTTTGCAGGAAATGCCCACTTGTATTTTTGACAGAAAGAAAAATAAGAGCTTTCATGAAGAAATGGACATCATTTAATAGGGGACTTGGCAGTGCTAGGTTAATGGTTGGACTCAACCTTAGATGTCTTCCAACCTAAACAATTCTATGAAATCCACTTTTCACCAAAATGTGTGCAGCTTATTTTAGAAAAGATGCTAAATAAAGTAAGTTGAAAATTATTAGAGACTGCACGCTGCTTTACACAGAATTCAGAAGATGAAAATACTGATACAGGCAGTGCAGCTGGGGTCCTCTAAAATTACCTAAGACACAAATGTCTAAAGGCTTTAAAACCTGTTGTCTCACAATCTAGCTTGATAAGGAGATCTTGCCATCAAGTTTTTCTCATTTAAGTGCTGTGAAATTTCCATGTTTACCCTTCTGCTTCAGAGAGAGTTTTGAATATATTTCTGCCTGTAATATAGAACAATTAAATTTAGGAAGCTAAATGACAAAGAAAAATAATAAAAAGAAACACTTTCCTGACACGCTGGCAGGGGAGCTGCTCAAAGATCTGGAACACCTGAAATACTCCCTTGGGAGAGGGAAGTGTGAGCAGACTGAGCATCTGCTAAATGCACTTCTAGCTATGATCATGCAGACTTAACCTAGGGTATTATTATCACCCATATAACACATATCTAATGTATGTGTTTACCCATGAAAAGAATGGAAAATAAATCACTATTAAGATAGGCGCGCCTCAAACTACTGAAGACTTAGGAAAACAAAGATAATGTCAGTAATTTTAATTAAAAAAGGTTAAAATAAAAATACATAGTTCAAATATTTTAAAGATATTGGTCGTAAAACTAATAGTCTAAATATAAAATCCAGAAGTTGGACTAATGTGCTCTTACGTACGGGGGCAGAAAGGAACAATGTTGCTCATATGTGTGTATGTTCATGTGCTGCTTTTTCTTGGCAGTAGCAACAATATAGGTTTTATTTTATCTTATTTAAATATAAAATCTATCTTTTGGCATGAACACAGTAATTCAAATACCATACTGGTTATGATTCGGAGAGCTTTTCTCCCCTCTATCTCTTGCAAAGAAAATTTTCTCTTACCCAGGATAATCAGCTAATTTATTCCAGGAAAACCAAATCTAATGTACAGTAAAAAATTACAAATTATAGAGACCCAGCATTATTATACTTTGTGGAGATGAGCTGGTGTGAAGGTGAGGTGCTTTCATTTGACTGAGTTAGTAACAGGGAGAACTATTCAGCTGGAAAAAATAGGCGGCTGAGCTTAATTACTTTCATAGATGGTAAATGTGTGTTCATTTTACTGCATAGCATTTTAAAGACCACTTTGAATTTTTTCATTTTTCTGCAGAACAGATTGGAAGCATAGTGCTACATTCAGATCTATCCCCATTCAAATATGTAGCTCACTGCTATCAGTAGATACAGTGTTTACCATTGCTATGCAAGTGTTTTTGGTACTTTTTGATTTTTTTCATACATAGTTGTGAATCATCATAATCTATACATGTCTCTTCTCTATTTGCCTGTCATAACATAACCTAATTAGTAAGGGCTCTAAACAGAATGGAAACATTTCCACGCTGCTTCTCCTTGCATGCCTCCCTAGTATTCTAGCGCAATGGTCTTTGCTTTTAGCAAGAAAATGAAAGCCCAGTACTTTAATCCTTAGCATTCACTTATAATTTCTTCTCACAAGCTTCTGAGAATAGCAAATGCTTCCTTGCTACTATACACTCTGGAAAATCTGACTCAAATCCCTGCAACTTTCTTTTTAGTTGTACATCTGGAATTTCAGATACAAAAATAGCAATGCCATGAATGTGGGTGAAGACAGACAGAACAAAGAAAAATGGTATAAAACTTTGTCTTTCCTCATCTACCACTAAAAAAGGAATTAAAACTGATAACTTAAAACTCAAACAGTATTTTAAATATTTACATCAATGAAGTCCAACAAGATCATCACTTAAAACACCATAAGACTGTTCCTCTAGGGGCTGACTGATGCAGGTCAGACATGGCAGCAAGATGAGACAGCCCTTTGCAAATATATCTATGTTCTCTGAGCCAACTTTGTTTGTCAGACATGTAAAGTAAAAGCTGGAAAGAAAAAAGCAGACCTATGACTATGCCTACATACTCCCAGGAGCCAGAGAGGGCACACAAAACACGGTGCAGTTGTATTGTTCTGTGGCCAGGCTGGTGGCGAGTGCCACAGCCATCAGAGACAAGCGTGTTCCGTGCACACGCACCAGGGAGAGGAAGCCTGTGGAATGCCACAGCAAACCCGCGTTCTGCAGCAAGGCTGGTTTACTAAAGACACAGAGAAAAACCTCCCAGTGTGCCTCTCCCATCTGCCCTCCTCCCTCGGCCTCCCTGTGGGGCATGTCCCTCCACACCCTCACAAAAATTAAACTGAACAAGGTGAAGGCTTTATGTGACTGGGCTCAGCTTGCAACTGCAAACCACTGACCCTGGAGGTGTCCGGGTTAATTACAAGACTGTATCCCTTAGTACAGCCTTAGTACTTCTCTGCACTCTGAGCAGCTGAACTGCAGCCAGAGTGATTTACAGCCCAGGAAGATCAACCTACAGAGCCCAGAGCTGCTGCAGAGGATCACTAAACCACCACATTTCTTCTTGTGATCCCCAGCACCTTGTGAGCTTTTTTTGGCAGTGTGAGCTTCAGGACACTGCACGGAGGGCTAACAGCAAAGCTCCCTTTTTACACCCCAAGAAAATAAAAGACAACATGTAAAAAGAAAATTGGATTTGTACTCCTGGCACAGGTTTAAGGGGTAACATTATTATTTCTTTTTAAAACTCAGGAATTACTTAGTCACTTGTTAGAGAAATATGAGTGGAAATTGATGAAACTGAGCGAAGCAATGCAATCCTCATGAGTGGTCCAGCAACACCGAGGGGCTACAGCTGCCCCGACACTGAAGGCCAACCTTGCATTCTGCAAAGAAAACATCATGTCACAAATAGGCGGTTTGGGCTTTTGGCAGCAATGGGACATTGATGGCTTGGATCGTGCTTGAAATGTCTCTGAACTTCATCTCTGAAGCCTCAATTACATGAGCAGTCAAGTAGCACAGGCCTTGGGGAATGGGGAGTTACAGGAGGCCAGAAAATACACAAGCCCATTAGTACTCATCATAATTATTGAAATCTGTAAAATAGGTATTAGAATAAGTCTTTGCAGTAAGATGTGGATTGAAGTATTTGTTTCTCTCCTCTAGAATCAGGTTGTTTTTGTTAAATGCCTGGGAAGGAGAAAAAAAAAAGAAATCAGAAAATAAAAAGGACATAGGAAAGGTAACCACCAAGTGCTCTTTCACCAAGGCAGTTTTCCTGGCAAGTATCTGTGTATAGTAAGCCAGGCAAAAATGCATTGAGAAATACCTGTACATTTACAGAAACTTGCATTTGCAAGAAGTATCTTCTTACGTGATAACGTTCCTATAGAAATAAATTCTACTTAATAAAGCCAGTCATTTTCCCCCCAATATTACAAAACTAATTTTATGATTCTATGAATATTTTTAATCATATATACATAGTTCTTCCTATTACAATGAGTCACTTATTATCTTTTTACTGAATAAGAATTATTTTCCTTTACTGCATTAATTCCCTGATTTTCAAGAGGCAGAAATCTCTGAAGGCCTTAAGAGCATAAATCCTGTTTTTTAAAAAAGTAATATGGGTATTTAGAATACGAATTTTCAAAGGATTGGGTTTTTTTGTGTTTCTGTAGCTATCAAGAGAGATGATTAGTGGAATTTGAAAGAGCTTTAAATTAGGTTCATATTCCACTGTCGGCTAGAAGATCCAGACTTTTCTTGCTGTTTTTAATGAATTTCATTAAAATGTCTTTAATTAGAAAGAAAAATGCAGAAATTAAGAACTGGATTATCCAGGTAGGATTTAAGAAAAATTCTCATTTGCAAAAAGGCTTTGCAGCTGCATGAATAAACTGTGTAATCTGAAGATAATAAACTAGGTATTACCAGAATGCACATCCTTTCTTAATTCAGTGGATCTGAAAAGTGGAGTTATTTTAAAAGGTCACAAAAAGAAAACAGCACTTTGGGAATAATGATGAAATAGTATGGATATCATTATGGACTCTCAGTACCTCTGTCCTGCTTTTTCACAGAATAGTTTGGGTATAAATACTAGCTGAGAGTCTGACCCAGAACATATTCACCAGGTACATCTCCTGTATAGAGACATAGTGCAGGAAGATGAAGAGTGACCTTGATATTGAGTCATCAGAGCCAAAGGATTTTCTTCAGTAGATGCCATGGTGATTGTTAATAGCCCTATTTACTTCTTGAACAAGCCACTAAGGAACACAATTAGGAAAAAAATCCCACAAAACAACTTGAGTGATTTGCTTTTTCCAGGAAAGCCTGCTGTATAAATTATACACATGTGCAAAATCCAACTTCCTGCCTAACAGGGATTGACAAGTGAAAGGATCTGCAATTACAATACCTCAAGTGAAATCGACTTTTGTCATTAACAATCAGCATAAGTTGATCTCAAATGCCACTGTGGAAAAGCAGCAAGGAGAATTCTTTTGATACAGCAGAAATGTTGTCTAGGTGCATCGAGTAGCTCCCAGCCCTCTGCTCACCTTGATGGCTTCTACAGAGTCGTATTTGTCCAGTTTGTTGATGTGGTTGGTGATGCTGGTGTTGAGCGGAGCGGGTGACACCGGGTGGATGACAGTCGCGTCGTGAGACTGCTGTTGGTACCGCTGGCAGTAAGTGTAAACGAGCAGGGTGAGAAGGCAACCAAGGATTGAGCTACTTAATCCCACTGCGATCATGTGGAACATGTTGAACTCTGCAGAGTGGAGAGAAGAAGATCTTAATTTTAAGGCAGTAGCAGTAAAAGCTTCAGCTCAGGGGAAAATGTGGGCAAGTGTTTGATTCAAATAAGGGAATTTTCATGTGTTTCCCTGAAACATCTCAATTGCAATGGTTTATCCCTACAGTAGTAAATTCATTTTACTTCCCTGAAGGGACCATTATAAGAATCTTAGATACCCATACATCTCTGTAAGTATTGAGATCTTTGAAAGATGCTTAAACAAGTTCAGAACACAAATAAAAGAAAAAATAATTGCATTCCATATGTTTGAATAGTTCATCATTTTTTTCTTCAAAAAAACATAGACATACGTATAACAAAGCCTTGTTATATATAAATTATGTATATAGTGTACATAGATAGCTTTTTTCTTTCAGTGAACTACAGTATCACCTCCTCTGCTGCTATCACAGTTCTTCCTCTTACACAAAGTGACTCGTGGCAGAACTGACAAAATCCTGATATCTTTGAACCATATTCCTGCTTTCCATAAATGATTTCCATATCCCTTTTACAGGATGCATGCCCCAGAAGCAGCAGCACATATTTTTCCATCCCTGCTTTGATTGTTGCTGGTTATCATTCTTTCTGTATCTTGGCCAGTTTGTTCCCCTCTCCAGCTCTTAGAAATTTTTCTTTATATAAGGGGGAGTGAGGAAGAAATGGTAGCATTTTAGGGGAAAAAGGGAAGTGGTGAGAGATGGACTCCTTGAATCTCAATATACTTTTAAGCATGGCAGCCAGAGAGTGCAAAGTCAACAACTCAGTGCCCAGCACTCTCCTATCTGCTCTGCTTTTCAAAGGTCTGATGGGATCAGACCATGGGAAACGCTCTCCACCTACGCAAGGACTAACACAGAGAGGAAGCCCATTGCTGCATGAAACTGTAGAAGGGAATCTAAAGCACTAGCATCCTCTGATGTTACTGAACAGAGATACCAGGTCAGATATGGCACCAGTAGGATTAGCTCAAAATAAACAAATTATATTGCTTTCCATTGTTATTTCGAACTGGAGCTGTGCTTTTTGAGTAGGAAAGAAGTATCACTGCAAAGCTCATGTTGGAAATTTCATCTTAACATGACTGAAAATTTGTTTGTTGTTGCCTAAATGTACAAATGGCGGATTTTAAACTGATATACTGGTGCAAGTCTTAAAACCATCTGTCAGACCTTTTTCACTGTAATACAGAAAAATGAGCTGGCACGTGGTGCTAATTTTTTATAAAACCTAGGGTAGGACTTTTACATCCCTACTGAGTACTTAAACACAAACTAATATTTAGGTGGCCCAGTTGATTGTGTCAATATATCAATCTATGACAGAAATATCCTTCAACAAGTTTATGAGAGTTTTCCAGTATTGTAGAACTTGGAAAAATGTTGTCAGAGTATTACTGCTAATTAGCAAAAAAATCAAATTACATTATCCTGGATCCCATAACAAGTTACCACATGCACAAGTACCCTTGCATAACCTCTGCGCTTTCATTGTCCTTTATTAGGTTAAAAATGAAGCTTATCTGTGCATAGAAGAATACTAGAACTGGCCAGAGCTATTACCATGACAACACAGACTAAGCGTGATAGCTCAGCACAGAAAAAAAAAGTTTGTTTTCCTTTTTCTTTTCTTCTTCTTCTTGTTTAGTGGTTTTAAAAGCTTTTCCTTTTAAGATTGGTTTTGCTAGTATCACGACTCTTCAGAATGGAACCTTTTATTTACTTTTTAGTTTTTTCTCTGGCAATGAAGCTGAAAATGAGTCCCAGATAGAGTCTGAGCTATTAAATAGGTTAGCAGGCTAGTTTTCTGCTGTTTATTTGGAGTCCAAAAGAGGTTTGTGGACTTATAATCCTGAAAAACGTGGAGCAACTTTACAAATTTTGATCTACTGATAACCACATTATTACAGATATTTCTTTTTGAGTACAAGGGTGACTGCCACACTGAAAAAGAAGGAAATACAAACATCCAATAATGCATGTTCTAGTCTCAAAGGTCACCAATGACAGATGGATATTTAATGAGGAATCCTGTAGTAACTCCATTTTTCTGTACAAGGAACTACTTTTTTTCTGTACAAGTGTAAATAATGAGAATGCAGCATTTAGACAGTAGAATAATGCTAAGGGACTGCAAAAGGTGAAACAAAAGCAAAAAATGGGGAATCAATGTTTCAGCATTTAATAGACATCTTGAGCTGAAAAGCTTACCGCCACATCGTTTCTCTTCTATGCTGCTGGATCGTGCCACAGATATTTCTAGAAAAATAAATAAACCACTCAGGCCAAGGAGAAAAAATATTACCAAGAACTTCTGCTTAGATTAGCACAGTAAGGATTTAAAAATCTGTTCTATTACATCCACTTCAAATTAAAGGTAAAAGATATTTCTACTGTGTGATGGAATTAATAGAAAGGACCCATGACATCTTCAGGTTAAGCAGCAACTTATTTCTAATTCTTGCCTCAAAACATCTCTGGAATAAAAAGGATGAAATGCACATGAAAACATTCTTTGTGGAGTTTAGGCTTGTGGAGAAAGAGTTGATTTACTGAAGTAAAATTAACTACAGTTTAATTACCTTGCATTCAAATGGGCTCATTACTTCTAGAAGTCACATCTAGCACTAATGTGAAAAGTGGGAATTTATACATCTTCAAAAAAGATGACTGCCAATTTTATAGGTCTCAGATGTAAACTAATAAAATACAATTCCAGCTTGTATCCTTACCATTTTTACTTTGAAAATACAGAATAAAATCTGCTGGCAATCAAGTTTTTCCACTCCTTACTTCCAGACCATGGTTTCTATGAAGGGAAGTTCTGCCTTACAAATCAGTCTCTTGAACCTCTCTGAAAGGGTCAAGAATCATGTGCATACAAGTGGGGTAGCTGACACAGTATACCTGGATTTCAAAAACATAGAATTTTAAGTTCTTTGCAACAAATTTCCTTTCCAAGCAACGAATGAAGTGAGGGAAAAGATACAGAAACCAGCTAGTACTATGTACCCAGTTCTTACAACAGCGGAAGGTTGCCACTTCTGCAGAAGAGCTAGGGAGGAAACCCTTGAGTTAAAGGACCTGGGCAAGTAAAAGTGAGCTGAGTGAAGCAAAGAAAACAAGACAGATTCCCTAAGGTGAGAGTAATGGGCACAACCTTATCTGCTCTGTTACTGGTAACATCAGGAGGAGCAGCAAACAAACCAGAAGGGCAAGAGACATGGTGGCTTGCTTCAGATTCTGAAAATGCCTACTTTCCAAAACAAGATGTAGAGCTTACATTGGATTAAGCTGCAGATTCACAGAATGTGAATATTAATAGAGCTTCAAAAGCCTTAGAAAAGGGAAAATACAATGTGGGAGTTTAAGCATTATGCACCATCCATAAAAACAGCATTTAACTTTGTTGATGTCTTTGTTACATTGTACTACAGTTTACTGCATAGTCACACAAAGAAAAGGTTGCTGCACTGAGTAAACACAGCTACATTTCAAATGATAAATTAAAATGTTTAATTTTAATTTAATTTAATTAATTTAGCTTTTTTTAATGTACATAGGGAGAAAGCTGACTGTTAACAGCAGTGCATTGTGACCACCCATACTGTTGAGCGGATTTAAATAACTGCTGTGATTTAAAAACAAAAGTACAGTCATGAGTTTTGAGAAATACTATAGAATAATACATAACGTGACCATCCATCAGGTACTTAGCAGTCATGGGGGAGATAAGGACTGTAGGCAAAGCTAATAGTCATTACCTTTCTGAGCAGCTATTAATGTAAGGGACTCTCTGAAATGATTTCCAGATTAACAACCACAGAACCCATTTTGTACATGCAAACCAGAAAACCTATGGCAATGTTTCTCTAATAATCCTAGCCTCAAAAACACTTAAAATAAAAAGCAAACTATTTCTGCTTTCTGTGTGTACTAATCCCCTGCTACCAAGTAAAATGTGAGAGACCTGCAGAACGCTGTGGCAGTGACAAACCAAAGTCCCAGGCAGTGACAGCAGGGACAGCTCCACAGCACTGGGTGCCATGGGACAGATTTTTATGTAGACACCAGATCTAACAACATTGTCTCTACACAGCAGACCAACATCCTTGTGCTGACTAAAGGCAAGTTCTGCTCCAGCTCATGGATCTGCACAAAGCAGTCTGGAACAATGCTATGCCTCGGTCCTGAAATCTTGAGAGATTTCACTAATCCTTCAAGGAGTTGGCTGATCTCACCTGGTATAAAGTTGGAGTCCACAGCACAGGCTCGGCTCTCTGTGGTGTTGCCCGTGCACTGGCTGCCCACAGGAAACAAAATGATGCACTGACGAGTGCGGGTCTGGAAGCTGGACAAGTCGCAGTCAGACCACTGGGACCACTCGGACCAGCTGTCTGCAACAGGCAGAGAGGGACACACATGCAGGCACTGAGATTAAGGAGTTCAAGTACACTGAGAGAGAAATAGCTTGTATAGCTGAGTTGGGACAGAAGGCCTCCTCCACGGCTACCACCACCTAGCAGATGGCAGCTCCTTCATTCCGGTAAAACAAAGGCATTTTGGCTTTGGCAGAATTCTCTGAAATGGGGAGTGTGATGGTAAATTTGCCACAGACATATCATGGTTTTGGCTTCTGCCATGGCCTTTGTGCATGGAAGTGAGAAGCCAGAGGATTCTGTGGGGGTGACTGAAAGAGTGATAGCTGTAGAATTAATTCCAGTCTAGGTCATTAGGGTGGACAAGGCCACTGTATTTTTTTATGTACCTGACAAGTAGCAATATAAGAGTATATATTCCAGTCTGAAACAGGATGTGTATTTAGCCACAAAAATAGTAGCATCTGGAAGATTTTTTTAAGTTTTCTTTTTCAGCTTTTGCTATTTCAGGTCCATCTCTTGTCTGTAGATTCTCATCTTCTCTTCCCCATTCAGTTTGTCACCTTCTGCTTATTTTCTATATTTCTTCCTCTCCTCATGTAGCTTTGATTAAGGTATTTTTTATTTCATGCCTGTGTGATCTCAGATGCTTTCCTTAAATGAAATTAATTGATCTCATTCCCATGAGGTGCTGTGAGTTTACTGCACTTAGCATTCTTACAACTCAAGGCCAAGCCTTGCCTTCAAAGGAGTCTTCTGAGTTTGGCCAATATAGTAAAGACAGAGCTCAGGTAAACTTCCTTTCTTCTGTCAGCTTTTCCACAGAGATAGATTTTTATGGTTTTGATATGGAATAAATAGTCTTACTATCCCAAACCAAACTGGTTTCTACTTCAAAATTTTAAGTGATTTTATGCTAATATGAAGTAAATTTACAAATTTCTTTTTGCTTCAAATGAAAAACTGTGTACTTTCTAATTTTGATTCAAGTTAGATTGAAGAACATTACAATTTGTGAATTAGTGAAGCTTTTCTACACTGTCAATCAGGTGGAAAGTTAAGGAAGTTTTACACTCCTTGGGGCCCCTTCCAATACCTTGTATAATTCCAGCATACAAGTTTCACATTTACTCATTACTTTGCCCTTGTTCATCCAGGAAAGAAGTTAAAACTCTCAGTCATCTAAAACATAACAGACTCCATTTGAGACTGCAGTCTTGAAAAATGCCAAGCAATAGATGTTGTTAAATAAAGAGGTTTACTTAGCAGGTCAGGTAAGAACCAGGATATCAATCTTTATGAACAATTAGCAACCATCTGGATGAGGCCTTCTTTGAACAACAGGACAAATACCATGATACAATCACCTTGTAGGATCTTGTTATTGTGAGCGGCAGAAATACTCAGCTCTGTACTTTGGCTTTTCTGTTTCCTAGGAGAGGTCCTGGGAGGGCCTCATTTGCAGAGTGGGTACTAGAAGCACACAGGCAGATGCCAAAATGTAGTTCAATACTAATTCAGGGGGTAGAAGAGCTGAGGTGCGAGTCAAGCAAATGGACAGGCTTCTTCCTGCTTACTTAGTGTGGCACATCCAGGAGTTGCTGTTATCACCTCCAGTGTCAGCTGCTGGATCTAAGTAAAATAAGTGTGTGGATCTTTACCCTAAAAACTTAGTAACAGCAAAGCCCTGCTCATTCAGGTTTAAAGGAATGTTGCTCATTACAAATCTTGGCCCAGTTCTCACTGGTGGCAGAGAGCATGCTGAAGCCAGAGCCAAGACTCTTGTCCAGTCCTGGTATAATGGGGATATACACAGCAGGTGCCAAAATACTTGTGGGCATCCTAAATGCATCTTGTTGGCTGGTGCACTCTGCAGCCCCATCTCATCCAATGCTTTTGACCTGCCAGATTCTTTGCTGAAGAAGCTACATCCCATGATAAAACAGGAATGTCAGAGTACACATGGATCATGATAAGTCACAAGCGGGTGACTTGGCAAGGTTACTGTTTCATCCTGCCCCTCAGGGGACCCATATGGAAACTATGTGAGTCCTGTGGTGCACCCAGACACTACAGAACAGGTAGTCCGTGGGTCTGGTGCCAAGCTGATCAGCTTCATCTGGTACACAGAATCACAGAGGAGGAAAGGGGGCAAGCATGAAATAGAGGGTTGACCCTGCAGTGGTGGATCCTCACACCAAACCTGTGGTTTGAGGAGGTTCTTGGGAGCTCAGAGAGCTGCAAAGGAATAAGGCAGCCAGGATAACAGATGCATGATTTCAAATTGTCAGATCTGCCCCTTCTGGAGCCACTATCTCTGCCATCACAGGGAAGCTGAACCCACAGCTTTTGCATGCTCTTCCACTGACTCGGCTATCTTGCCTGATTCCTTTGATTTCTGTATCTTCAAAGTATCTGAGGCTTTCTTGCCCCTCAGGCAGGCTCCTCTCAACTTGCTCCTCAGTTCTGCGCGAAGGTCATGAGAATGTAAAAGAGAGGGTGGACTGGAGAGGAGTTTAACCTGGAACTGCTTTTCACCTCTAACTCATGACATGTCATGTCTTCTTCGTACAGAGCCTTGGCTGGCCTTTGAAGCCAGGTAAAGATAAAGCAGCTCCTAAGAGATCCCTTGGTGAAGGCAGCACTGCAGAAAGATCAGCTTAATCAACGTAACATTATAAATTTCTTTCATGCAGAATTACACTGCCATTTCTAAACGCTCAGCTGCTTTGTCCATTATTTGCACGTGTGAGTTACCAATCCAAGGACAGAATGCATTTTCATCTCTTACAGAAGCAGTAAATACTTTAGGTATAAAATACTGTTTTATGCAACATATTACAAACACCATTGCAACTGGTTACACTTACTGATAATCAGCCACTGCTGATAAATACTGCAATGCTTCCTTTCATATTGCTGTGATTGCATTTGGATAAATTAGAAGAAAAACCACAAACTCAGTGACAGAGCTTTTAAAATGAAAGATGAGAAAAACTGATGTGTTTTGCAGACACAAGCCTGTTACTTTATTTTAAGTGCATACTTGAATACTTTCAGTTGGATTTGCCATTAAATCTCTATATCCTCAACAAATCCTTAGTATCAGGATTCCAGAAAGTTTGGTTTTCTTCTAGCTTTGTTTGTGGGGAAAAAAAAAAAGTATTTCAAATGCCAAAAAATCTTCACTCTTTTCACAACTTAAGAAATGTTATAGATAATTTCCATTTTTGCATATGCATTTCTGTGTTGCTTGGTTGTTCTTAGATTCCAAGTGTCATTACTATTCTCTTGTTATATTGAGCATGTCACTCAAGCAGAGAACATCAGCAATGGCACTTTCAGTTCTGCACAAGAAGAACCACTCTTCACCTGGTCCTTACCACAAGAAAATGGCTCTGCAGGCATTTGGGCGTCTGTCCAAACTTGATCTATGTAGCACTGTGGTTATTTTTGACCCATACCCATGTGAAATAAGAGCAGTAAAGAGCAGTTTTAAAATCTATATTGTAAACCTGAGGCAAGGGCCATTCTCACAGCTAGGGGATGATGTGCTGCTTCAAAAACCTGTGGCAAATTTCCAGTGAGATTGAAATATTAATAAAATATTACAGAATGTGAGAAATACATTTTAGGCTGCTGAAATGTTATTGTTTTATAAGGGTTTCCACTTTTTTGACCCAAGATGAATGAAACCAACCTCCTACTCCATCTTGTATCTGCTCCAAAATTTGGGTCACACGCAGGTCAAAATAAGGTGAAGACATTATTTATGAATTTTTGCAAACTGTCATTTATAGGAAAATGGTGGTAGAAAATAAATGCACAACAAGAGAAATAGCTACAATACTAGCAACAGTGAACACCCCAGCTCTGACCTTTTAAGGATGCCTAAAGGATTTCAAGGCTGCTATGCACCCTCTACACACAAATGTACACTATTTGTCTCAAAAAATCAAATCATCAACTGATTTCTATGCTTGGATTTTTTTTTCTTTAAACTCAATACAGAGTGTTGCATCTGCTTTAATTTTGACAAAGTAGGTACATTTATTCTGCTGGAAGATACGTAGTGCCTAGAAAGGGAAAGAATCATAACAAGTAATATGATCCATTTGAACTCATGAGGCTCTTGCCCACGCATGCACAGCCTCATCATATGAGCAGAAAATTTTGCTGTGAAGTCTAGGAGTTCTAAGTGAAGAAAGTAATACAGCGTGGCATCAGAGCTTCTTCCTTCCTTTTGCTGTTGCCTGTAATCCACTAATCAGCAATAAATGAAAGTTTATGTGGTTTTAATCTCAATTTCTCACTCAAATTAATTTTAAAAAAATTAGTTTCCTTTAATATGAGTCAAAAGGCAGAATCAAAGTTACAGAAATAGACATGATCCGTAATGTCATGTAACTAGCAGGAGTGCTGAGACATTTAATCTACTAAGCACACCACAGTCATTTAAAAAGATCAAGTCTTTGTTCCTTAACATCCAAAGTTGAAGAAGGAATTTTACAAAGCCTACAAAAGTTTTCTTTGTGTTTTATATGAAAACAGGGCAAATATTATCTACTTGAAGGACCTAGAGAAAACATGTATTGCATATTAACCTCAGCAATTTTCTTGCTGTGAATATTTGGTGTCGTAACAAAAGCACTTCTTTGTGATACTTTTATTAAAAGTCTCATAAACCATTTGCATGGTCCCCTTCAAATATTATACAACTTTACTTAATCCAGATCCAGACATGGTAACTTAGATTTTAATTTTTAAAGAGGGAGGAAGGAGGTGGTGTCCTGTAGAACATATTCTGCTAGTACTTGATGTACCGCAGCATTGTAGCATCTAAGACCTGATTGCGCTCTTAATAAGGGAGAGAAATTATTTGCTTCTAAAGTCCTTATAATCAAGGACATTATATTGCCTAACTGGGAATGCCTTACTCAGTGGCACATAAAGAACAAAGATGGATGGCCTGAGGGGCCGTACCTGGACATGGCTGTGTGTTGCAGAGGGCTTCTTCAGTGTGCAGGCCAAGGCAGATATCTCCTCCATATGCCGGGGCTGGGTTTGTGCAGGAGCGGGTTCTCATGTAGTGCCCTCCTCCACAAGTTGCTGAGCACTTTGACCACGATGACCAACAAGACCAGCCTCCATCCACTGAAAAGACAAAGAATACTGCATTTTTCCAAGCTGATGTGAGACATGACATAATCCAGCTCATCTTTCTCATATTCTGTGGATCTAATTCATGGCCTACTGAAATTATTGGATATTTTTAGCTGCCACTGAACATAGTTCCCACAAATTTAATCTTATCATGATGCAATTTAATTTTAAAAGCCCCTGGTATGCTGGAAAGCCTAACAAAATTACTCACCCATATAAGACATTTTTAGTGGGCATCTTAGTATCTTTAGGACAAAAATATTTTCTTTTTCTTTTCCTTTCCTATTCTCAGTTTTGAGGAAACAAAATACCAAAGCTTAGCAGAAATATCGTAAGCTTAGCAGTTTAGCAGAACTATTGTAAGCTCAAAGTAGTTTTTTTATTGATGTAAATAAAACTTAGCCCAATAATAGCAACAGAAGGATGGAGGAATCCAGAATTTGTTTCACAACCCAGGTGGATTGCCTTAACCCTACAACCCTTTTCAAATGATCTAACACAGTTGTAGGATTTGATGTGCCAATATAACATTACAGTCTTAACACAGGCCTACCATAGATGTCAGCAGCAGAACAATGGCAGAAGTTTAAAAAGCAACACACATTGACAAAAAGGAGTTGCCACTTTAAGTTCCTAAGACAATTTTTGAAAATGAATATTATTACTTACCCTCTCCCCTAAATATTATTATTTACCTTCCCCTCTGCACCCCCTTTTGTATTTACTACTAACAATAAACTGTTCTCCAGTCAGAGTTTTCACAACATTCTTCTGAAATGTAGGCTGGATTTCATGGGAGACCCATTTGTGAGATGGTTTATGACACATAGACACTAGAAAATATTTAAATGAAAGTTCACCTCATTGCCTGCCCCAGTCTGGCTCCTTTGAGCCTCTGTTCTTAAAACTACTGCTCCAGGATGTATTTCTGATATTTACAGCCACATTGCAGCCCATCTGCCAAAGGCTTCGTATCTGTAGCCACATGACAAAGCCAGATGTACTTCTCCCAGGGAAGTATTCCCTCTGCAAAGAATCTCAGTATTTTCATCATTTATCTTTATTTCTTTTTTTTTTTTTAAGAAGAGACAAAAACCTAAACTTTTAACATTTTCATATCCTTCAAAAAATGAATTTCTTTTCAAACCTCTATTTAAAGTGTTATCACTTGAATTCTTAAGGAAGTAAATTATTTACTATGTCTTTTTGATCTTTTCTGTACAATTAATGAAACAGCCTTTCAAGAGGTAGTTTCTACTGGTTTACTGAAATGCTATTCCATCATTATCTCTTACCATAAAAAAAAAAAGAGTTTACAAATCTTAAAAAAATTAACTTACAATGAAAAGATCTATGTGGTATTTGCATTTAAATTCTCTCTTAGATGGAGATGTAGAACATTTAAAAAATACTCATTTTGGCTTTGCAGGATTGCATATCACAAATGCACTTGGTGAGTTGAGTAGAATGATTTCTACGCAAAGTCTTCAACACTGAGAAAATGAGATAGGAGAATTTTGATATTAAAAGCTATACATGCATTTTTAAATGTAATTTCAGAGACAGTATATCCTCACGTTCTCAACTGTTAATCAAACAGATAATTCGCTATTGCATACCTAAGACTATTTACTAATCCTGTAACTGAAGTTGTTGAATATACTGCATTTTATTCCCTGTTTTGTTTGTTTGCAACACCATCCTAAACATCAAGAGAGCATGGACTTGGCGCTTCCTTGCTAAGAACTCTAGTTATAAAAACTCTTGCAAGTAATTTATCTGGACTCTGAAGCCTAATTCAGCAGACAGGATTTCTGTGAGCTGGTATGCAATTTAAATAAATTATTTCCATTATAACAGAATTCAATGATTGCTATATCATACACCAAATCATCCAGCTATACAGATGTATGAGAGAGTTTTATACCACCTATCATAAATAAATACTACATCTTGGTAGAGTATCTGACTTGTTCTCTTACTCATATTTTTCCTATTCATACTTTTCACTGGAAAACAAATATGTCTTTTTGCCTGAGATAACTCTATTAATGCAGTATTATGCAAACTCATATCTAAGAAAGCCATAGGTTATTTGTCTTCAGTGCAGGTGAAATATACTGTGCAATTTTATAACAATTTCAAGACATGGTATCTTTTATTCAGAACTCGCCTCTTTTTTCCTTCTTTTTAAATTATGTCAAATAAAAGCAGAAGCTGTTACCCAAACTATTCATTTCATATGATATTAAGGCTTTACCTTTCTAGATGCTCCCTTTTCTCTTTTTTTTATTTTTTCTTTAAAGTGATCTTTGACTAGCTCAAATGAATAATCAGAGGCATGTCTGCTGCAGCATATAGACCTCCACAAAACGGAACTGATTCTGCCTGAGATTGACTACACAGAACATGAGTTGTCTGCAAACATCACAGGCCCATTGTTCACGGTGACGGAGACACTGACCCCCAACACTTTTCTACTTATTTTTCAATGGACCAGATGAGAACTACAAATGCACGTGCATTTGAAACTGCCATCGATCTACAGGTGGCCCAGATCACAGAGACGGACGTGACACCCAGGAATGTCACCACGTTCCACAACAGCAGCGATCATGGCTGTACTATGTGACTTCAGACGTAAAGGGAGAAGTGGGTCTGGGGAAGGTAGGGAAGGAAAAATATAATAGACAAAGTTAGATTTGATCCTAGCTGAGCTAGACAGTGCAATTATAACTTTTTTTTTAGTAACTATTTACCGACAGGCTGCCTTCCTAAATCTCTAACCTTTCAAGGACTATTGTAACTACCTCTTTTATTCGTCCCCAGAACTTTTTCTTTTCAGCAACAGAGGATAATAAGGCATCATCATGGTTAAGTAAGATCAAAGGAGTGGGTATTTACTGCTTGAGTTTTTACAAGACCTAAATAGAGCTCTGTGGTTTCTTTCATCTTTCTTTAAGTTGCTTAGCAACCCAGCACCATCTAGGTTTTTTTTCTTTTTTTCCTTTTGTCATGGAGCCCTTAATGCTATTTCTGCCTCTTATAGGAAGAAAAATACACAGCAGCAAGGAAAGTTCCAGTCACTACAGTTTCTTTACATAACAATTTTGTAGAGCTGTTGGACAAAAGAAAGTCATTAAAGTAGTTCCACAATGAAAGACTTAAAGAGTCTTTACATTTTCTGACAATTGCTGAGGTTGGTCCTTTTAGGAAGAAGGCTCTCTTCAGCAAGCAGGGTGCTATCAAACAATGCTCTTTCCTTTATAGTAAACCAAACAACTTTTTGCCTACTGGCCGTTGTTGGGGTTAATAAATATTTCTTCACTGTAATGAAAAGAACACACGCCATAGGGAAGAGGACGTACCAGGAAGAAACAGCGCACAGAAATGGGATCTCCTGAGGACATGACAAAACATCCACACTGCTGGAGAATTTCCAAGAGACAATTAGGTAAACTGGATACCCTGCTGTGCACTTCGGGTTTTACAAGGAAGTGTGGGCAGACACACTGACCTCACCTGCTTTCATGAGAACGCAGATGGAATTGCAGGCTCCTTTATAAACTGTCTGCATGTTGGGCAGCCTACTGCTCCCTTCCAGACACCTGGGGATCATCCCATTCCACATCACTTAGTCTACTGCTTTTTCCCAACCCTGTGGGATACTGCTGCATGTTTCAGTGTGGGGAAAGAGCAATTTTTACATCACAGTTTACAAAGGCAAAGTATTATTTCTGTGATACCTGTTATTCATAAAAGCAATGCTGGATGAAACAAACAGTCAACATAGTGCAATGCAGAAACACAAGGCAAACAGATGGTTCTTGAAAAGAACAATAACAAAATCTAAGGGTACTGTCGGGTTTAAGTCTGTAACTGAGACTCTTAAGTTAGAAAAGCAACAGTTACTTCAAAGAGCAGTTCATCCCTCTTCTTGCTGGCTATAGAACCAGGCTAGAGAGATCAGTTCATGTTATGATATGGGCTTCAGCCTCCCTTTACTGGAGTAATTTTTATTTCTCCTGATTTACGAAGCTATTGCAGGATAAATTTTATTCTTTTAAATACATTCCTGTTTTCTTGTGGCCAAGTATGACTTCAAAGAAAAAAATAAGAGGAGGAAATAAAAACAATAATGAAGAAAAAAATAATAATAAAAAAATAAAACCAATAAACAGCAACTGGCTTTAGGGCATGCATAAATAACTTAAATAGTCTTTCAGGGATTTTTGTATATCTGAAACTCATTATTGTTATTAGCAAGTTTAGTGATATATGAATTTATTCAGATCTCAGCTAAAATGTCACAACTAAACTAAACCAGAACCACTATAGTAAAAATCTGTAATTGGTCAAATCCCAAAATACTGTCATGAAGTATCAGAATTTCAAATCTAAGAGATGGCAACTGTCCTCTCCCTCTGATCCTCCACTATGCTCTGAGGGGAAGAGGGAACAGGAGCTCCTGTAGCTCATGCTACTCAGTGGTGCTCACACAGCTCTGCTTTAATTGTCTAATTAAGGCACACTGGCCAAGCGTCCCTATGTCCCTACACAACGGAATATAAGAGCAAGCAACAAGAAACAAACAAAACACAAGTGAAGAAAAGTTGTCTTTTTCTACAGAAATAAATGAAAAGAGGTGCAATGCTGTGAATTAGGACAGTGTTCTTTATGTTTGGTTGTTATTACTGTCAGGCAAACAGATCTTTTAGCTAATAGATTCCTGTAATTTTTGTAGATTTTTCAGAATTAAGCAACGCTTCTCTTCACCATCTATTTCTCTTCATAATGCAAATATCTTGCAAGATCCCAAGGATAACAAAACCCTGATATGACTGATTTTAGATTCCTTTCTTTTATTATTGACTGCATATTAGTAACTCAAAGAAAACAGAAATGTCAGTGAGCATTCAGAGATCCTTTCCATAGTTATTGAGGCTGTTCAGTTCAATTCTTGCCAGCTCAATGCTATTCACATCTCTGAGACATAAAAAAAAGAGCTGAGGCACAGGTTCAAGGCATAATTTGCTAGTGCAAGACAATAGTTCAAATTCTCCTGCCCCTCAAAGTAGCTTAGCCAGATGGAAACTGAGTACTGAGAACATGCCTTTACATTCCACTGGCTCACAAACTATTTCTGCAGCGTATTTGGCAGAGTGATAGTTAGTTGAAGGCAAAATTGTATGAGGGATCATTCTAAAACTTGAACAATACAGATAAATCATCTTCCAGGACCCGGATACAATTTCTGGCAATTTTCTGGCACTGTTCAATTTTCTATTATATATTCAGCCTTCAAATACTATGAACAAAAGGCTCAGTGACTGCTACCAGTCTGCACATCAGTGGACCATTTACTACTGCAGAAAAAAAATTCAGTTTCTCTCTCCCCTGCAGGCTTAAAAAAAGGTTTAATAGAACTCACTGAAGGCAGGGTCCAGATAACTTCAGGAATTTTTTTAAAGTTCTAGGATCCTGCATTTAACCATCAATTTCTGTTTATTAATATATTAATAAGTATATTTAAGATGCTGCAAGTGTTGCAAGACACTTAACCAGACAAGACAGCCTTGTAAACGTGCTCCTTGTGTTAGTCCTTCAGACAATCCTTAGTATCTTCTAGGATGACACTGAGCCCAGGTTAATTCATTGACAAGCATGAAGTCCAGCTGACTTTCAGCATGACTTAAACACTGCTCAGTATATTTCTCTATCACTCCCCTTTCTCAGCAGTTTACATCATGAGGGGTTGATCCTGCCTGCAATGAGCAGAAGAGGAAGCAAAGCAGAACCTGAGTTTGCAGTAGCAGGAAGGGTTCTTTATGGCTGCCATCACGCCTCTTCCTGCTAACCAGAATATTTCTGGAAGTGTAATGACTGGGCTGGACTGTAATTAAAGGTTTCTGTGCCAGAAGGGAGCAGGTAGAGCTGTCCTTACCCCGGGAGAGCTCAGGAAAATCTTAGAGACCATCAAATTCTTTGTTGCACTTTTAATTCTAGTACTATGGAAAATACTTTCAGGTCAAGGTCAGAACAAAATCCCCCCCCACACTCCTTAGCCTTTCTGTCACTTTAATTAAAAATTAAGAGAATTTAAATTTATTGGTGCTCTTCTCCAATAAGAATTTATTTCCCTCCTACAAGTTTATAATCAGGTCTAATTTATGGATAAGCCTTATTCTGCAACAATATTTTACTGTCCCCTGTCTCAAAAAAAAAAAATAACAATTTCATCTAGTGCTTGCAAAGTTTTCCCTTCAGATTTATCTGAGATCTGATTTAGTCTCCTATGGTTTTTCTTAATTACTGGCAGACAGTAGTTCTGTAGCTGAGGAACTTTGTGATTCCTTGTTGCAGGCTATGATACATCTAAATACTTTATTCATGCTCTACATCTCTATTCAAATTTGCTTTGCACTAAAAAGAAAAATAAAACTTGTCGCTAAATAAAATTATTAGATAGATTAGGGCACTTCTTGCTTCAGAAAGGCCCACCACACTTTATATCGACTGATCTTTTAAAATATTTTCAAATTCAAAGCACAGTTTCAACTTCTGCCTTACAACTTCATGTTTTTTAGTCTGGGGTATTGTCTATGTCATAAAAAACTAGGGCCTCTACAACAAACTTATAAGCATGTTTTACGGGTTAAAACAATTTCCTTCAAAAAATGTAACAGTGAATAGCTGCAGAGCTTAATTAAAACAATGCTTCTGAAAACCTTTGACTTATTTTAACTTTAAAAAACTCCAGCAAATGCATTTAATTTGAAAATCAACAGCAAGGGATGAACAACAAATCCAGCCCTGTTTCATAGATACTCTGTGCCCATATGATGAATGTATTTCAGTTACTACAGTATGGTGGTACAATCAGGTATCTCAGAGCTTGTGAGCAGAGCTGTTACCTTACACCACACCACCCAGAGGCTTCAAGGGAAGCTGAAGGCAGTGTCCTAGGGAGACATTCCCTTTGCAAGGGAAGCAGAAGCCAATGAGGAGTTGCGATGTTCTAGCTTGCTTCACCTACTGCACACATCCCCGGGGAGGCTTGCACACATTAGTACAGTGGTCTTCTAGATCTTTGATTTAATGAATTACTGCCAAACTACTTGAACAGGGCAGTTACATGAAACAATTTTTTATAATTTTATTATCCTGGAAAAAGCAAGGTGTTATGATTGCAGCCTGGGAACTAATGAATCAGATCACCCACTAGGGCTGTGCACACATGGAGAAGATTTGGACCACAATTTTATAATTCTCTGAAAAATGTTGGTTCTTTGCTAGTTCCCTTCCACCTCTCTCCAATAAAAAACATGGACACCTTTCCCTGGTCATGCCTGTACACTCAGAAAGAAGCATCATCTCTTCCCTCCATCTCCTCACATGTTCACACTCCCAGATAGAGAAGCTACACAATGAGCAACTGAAGCTACTTTCCTCCTTGGACACAGCAAGAAAATTTCACCAGAAAGCACTGGCTGGTTGTGCCCAAGTGCCTCTTTCAGAACTTCAATGGCTTAACGGGCATTTCACCAGACTGAAACAGGGATCCTCAATAGAAATTCCCCATGGATCTGCCCCACCAGCAGGAGAGCTGGGGGCTTGAGTGCATCAGGGCATTCAAGTTGTCAAACAATCCCACTGTTCCTGTTAGCAATGAAACTGCAGAGAAATTTGCTTTCAGTGAACAGCCAGAAGGCTCACAGAGCTTCTGGATTTGCAGGCTGTGTGTCAAAACATATTGCTTAGGTTCAATTCAAGATGGAAACATGCTTTTCAAGAAGCTGTGTCCTCCCAAGAGGGAAGTGTTGTCTTCTGCACATATCGTCTGCTTAAATTCTGATGCTAAGAATGGACAGTGACTGTTAGAGGGCTTAAAAAGCTTAGGGAAAGCACTGAAAAAAGATTGGACAAAATACACATATTATAAAAACCAACGTATCCATGCTTTATGGAATACAGTTTTAATTTGAAACCATATATGTATATGTTTTGTCTATGTATGCTTTACAATAACGATACACATACATAGTACGTATATTGCCTAAGTAATTCTTCAGGTCCACACTTGAACAAATGAGAAAAGCTTCAAGTCTTCAACAAGAAAATATGCAGCACTGCTATACATAATTAACACAATTAAAGATGTATGAAAGCTTATTTCTAAATTTACTTGCTGCTGCTGGAAAGAACTGAGTCTTTCAGTCTTCCTTCCTTCTTCCTCTCTATTGTTTCTTACCTTGAATTCTCTCTTCCTAAACCAATAGGACTTTCTTTTCTTCATGTGTTCTCCTATATCCTCTCCTATATCTCCTATACCCTTTCTTTTCCCACAAAGCCTCTGCAAATCTCAGAAGCCTTCAGCTTGAATGTCTGTTTTATGAAGGGTGAGATGTGACTGAAACCAAGATTTTTTCCCCCTATGCTGGAGATACAACAATGATTTTTAATCCGAAGTAGTTTCTTGTAAGTATATATTCTACTTGTAATCCCTTTCATAGAATCATAAAAAAACTTTAAATTAAGGAGAAACTCAAGGTTCCAAGAACAATCTTTATGGACTACTGG
Organism: Struthidea cinerea; assembly: GCA_013397865.1. Lineage (NCBI taxonomy): Eukaryota > Metazoa > Chordata > Aves > Passeriformes > Corcoracidae > Struthidea > Struthidea cinerea. The sequence goes on from VZTI01003488.1 coordinate 246,336, forward strand.
AATTACCATTCCATTTGGTGATCAATAGTGAACTTTATTTGCTGGCAACTCTACACTTAAAAGCTAACACAGATTTAATGCCAGCAACCGTTGTGATGAAAATGATATTTTGAGTTTAAATAAGGACTAGGCCAGATTTCTCATGTCTTGCCAGAATTCTTATGTCTTTTTTTTCCTGTAAGTTTACATACTAAAATTATATTTTTACAGTCAGCCTCACAAGTGAAAAAGGACATAGCTATTAATAGGGTTGATGATAAATTTATTGACATCACATGGGAATATTATGCAAATCCACTTATATTATAAAGGTAAATTTGAGCTGTAATTGATTTCAGAACCAAAACAAACCCAAAACTCAACAACTAAAACAGAAAAAGAACCCCATACCAAATATTGCAAGAGACAACATAGAGAATGAGCTATTTTATTTTCACTTCTTTCATTTCATTTGAAACTTACCTGGGCAAGGCAAAATGTTGCATTCCTGGTACTCTAGAGATGGGCCAAGGCAAGGAAGTCCCCCATACTTGGGCTCAGGATTGCTGCAGACGCGTTTGCGATTCCGGATACCTCTACTGCAGTCACGACTGCACTGAGACCACGGAGACCAGGGTGACCAGGCACCATTGATGGTATGAGCAGAGTATCGTCCAGAACGCAAGAAATCCCCTGACAATCCTAATAAAATAAGTATCAAAAAGGTAATATTGAATGAAAACAGTATCTCACCCCAAAACAACCTTTTCCTCTTCAAATTTTCTCCTAGGCTTCTAATAGTAAGTAATATGAACAGAAGGATCCTGTCCTTTAGCCTCACAATCGAAACCCTAGTTTCATCTCAAGAATCTCTTCTATAATAGAAACTTCATAATCACTTGCACAGAACTACAGTGAAGAGTTGGATCCAACACTTTAGTTAAAACTTTATGGTTGCATTGACTGAACTAGACAATTTACTCCACCTGAGAATGGTAAAAATTCTCTCTCTCTTGCACAGGAATTACCATCAGAGAATCTCCAAATATATTATATAGATATTATTGCCTCTGTTTTACAGGAATAAGGTGACAAAGAAGACAGGATTGAGCTTCCTGTGACCACTCATTGAGCCAGCTCCCCTGGTCCTCCTGCAGGGCCCTGCCCACTTGACCTACCCAGCCTGCCTCCACTGCTGCTGGCTCTGCACAGAGGCTCAGGGTATCCAGTGCACTGTACCTATCCCAGCCATTAGATAGTCCACTAATAATTCCACAAAGTCTAGCAAAACTGCCCTTTTGTGAAGAGCAATGTTTTGCCACTTTAAAAACCACTTTATTTTCCACCGAGTTGAAGTGTTCTAAACCACGTATAAGCTATGGAAATCAGCCCTTTGGAGACACACACACACCCCCCATAGAATATTCCTTCTTAAAATAAACATCTGGCACCTGGAAAACATATGTTCTAAGTAAGTTTAGTACAGAGAAAAGGCATTAGATTAAACAGCAATGGATGAAGTCTGCTGTTTATTGGTGAGAAGGGACACGCAGAACTTGTTCACAACATACAACCAATAAACCTGGATGTAGCCCTGGGTGAAGTTCTGACAACCTTCAGTTCATGAGTATCTCTGTCACTTTTGGGCTTGGTCCTGCGTGGGAAAAGACTCCCTCAACTGTACTAAGCACAACACTGAAATCCCTCTTGAGCTGTAGCCTTACCTCTAAGCATCACTGCCTCCACCAACACTAGAGGGATTTCCTACTGCTGCCAAAGCAGTTCACCTTTCCCAGTGGAAACTCTATGATTGATGGACCAATAATTGCTGCTTTTGTTAGAAGTCCTTATTTAAGTAGCTGTGATGAGAGAAGGTCCTGTGAATGGTACTTCAGCCAGCAGAGGATGTGGCTGGCTCTCTATGCTAGAGCTTCAGTATTGCCAGCATAAGTACAGATGAACTGTACCATTAACAGTGGAGAAATGCAGGGGATTGTTTGCAGCTCTGACTACAGCACAAATATCCGTTCTTAAGAAATTGTTTTGTGCCCTACCCACAGACATAGGCACTGTAGGAGTGTGGAGTGGAGATAAAGAAACAGATTTATTGAACAATGCAATGAAAGCAGACAGAAATTATACCATGAAGAGTCTGCCCAACAGTCATCCTGGACTGAAAGAGATCAGTATTCTGCATTACCAGGAGCCTCCTATTCGCAGTGTCCACCCTATTTCTACCCGTGTTTAGGGCATTAGTAACACTGCTTAACTTCTTCCCCAAGAAATACATTCACAATCATCCCAAAGTAGATGAGGGTTTGCATATTTTTATTCATCTTTTGATAACTTGCAATAGTGGAATGATGATTCATTGACACAGAAATTCTGGTAATAAGAAACTGCTGAAATTAGTAAGAAAACAGCAGAACTGCAATATAAAAATGACTAAAAATGGATAAAACCTTTCAGGAATTATAGAGGGTAACTATTTCTCTCCTGCTGAGCCAGACTCTATTACACAGATATTAAAAGCAGCATTTCAAAAAACATGACATACATTCAAATGCAAAACAAGGAGCAAGTACAGAGAAACAGAATGTGATTTATGAATACAGGTCCACTTTCCTTCTTTTAAGACCCTTTTTTTGCAATTTTGTATCACTCTGGTCATGGAAATGCTCAGCTTATGTACACAGTGAGATGTAAGAACAAAATAATAGTATATTTTATACCCGAATTCTAAATCAGGGGGGTTTTTAAGTTATTAAATTAAGAGCAATGCAAACAATGAAAAAAGTATTAATCAAACCAGACTGCCAGTCATTCAATTCATGAATCACTGCAGGGTGTATCACTTCATAACAATACTAGGGTATTTTGAAGGTATCTTTGCAGCATACGTGTAGCTTTTTAAGTCCTAAGGAAAATGTGTGACCTTATCTGACATTATGGTATTAGATTTCTTGTGATTTAAATTGGGGACCTGGGAGTGAAATCATCTAAGCAAAAGCTCTAAGGTAGTTTAGCTCTGAAAGAGAAAAATATTCCAAAAAATCTTTCCAGTGTGGAGTTTGGTCTGCAGCAAGTGTCCCCCTGAGGTTTCTTCTTTCCAAAGCATTAAAAAATTTATTATAAGGACCAGTCTTTCCACAGTTTTATAGTAATTAATACAGTGTTCATAAAGGGGCTTTTAGAATTTTCTCTTCAAACAGAAACTACACAGAAAAAAATTAACACTATGCCATTAACAGCATGAAAAGTGACAAGATCAGTTTGAATTCTGGAAATACTGCTCTATATATTCCTTGAACAATGTTATAGACTTCTACAATGAGGGGATGAGGTGCAGGGATGAGGGGAGAACAGTGGATATTACTTAACTCAACTTTAGTATGGGTTTTAACACTGACTCCCATAACTTCCTGCTAGCCAAGTCAACAAAATATGAGCTAGATAAGTGGACAGTGCAATGTGTTGAAAACTGGCTGAGCAACCAGGCCCAGAGGACAGTGATCAGTCATTAGGAGGCCAGCTGCAGAAAAGTCACGAGGTTCAATCCTGCTTAACACCATCAGTAATGACCTGGACAAGTTTGCCTTGAGTGGGAAGAGTGGCTGATAAACCAAAGGGTCGTGTCACACTTTGACAAGGCAGAGAGAAACCTCATGGAGTTCAACTGGGGAAAATGCAAAGTCTTGAATCTGGACAGGAACAACCCCACGCAACCACACTTCGAGGCAAACGACCTAGAAAGAAGCTTTGCAGAGAAGGATCTTGGGGTTCTGGAGGACAGAAAGCTGAATGTGAGCCAGCAATGTGCCCTTGTGGAAAAGAAGGCACTTGGGTTACATTGGGAAGAGTTTTTCCAGTAGGTCAAGGAAGGATCCCTCCCCTCCACTCAGCACTTGGTAGAGAGCCCATCTGGAGTGCTGGCCCCAGTTCTCGGTTCCTGAGTCCTGCAGCTGAGAAGCCCTGTTTATTAACTGAGGTGGTAGAGGGGATGAGGGGCAATGCAAAATTATCAAAAGATTATATTGTAGAATTTGTTAAAGCAGAACTTCTTCAGAAAGTAAGTGTATATACAGAACCAAGTCCTAGCCTTATCACAGTTTACATCAAATTTGATAGGAGAAGGCATAAATAGAAAAGTACTGCAATCTTTCAGAGCAAGTGGCACAAAACTGAAAACTCCAGCTTTTATCATTAAACTGTGCTTTTCTTGCCACTTCTGTTTGCATTTTGGGCCACTTTCAGATTGCTCTACATCCACCTCCAGGGACGGAAACCACATTGTGCCACCCAACAAAACCCAACACTAAGCTGTTTTTCTCAGCTTACTGCCCCCAAGATAAAAATATATAGCCAATGCCCTCAGCATGGTAGCAGCAAAAGTCTAGTTGCCAAAACAAAACCTTAGTCCCCCTTATCTAAAGCCCATCTACAGAAATAGTTGCAAAATCTGCAAGGAGAATGGTCAGTCATAGCATCATCAATTAACTAATGAATAGTTTTCCCAAGACAGACAGAATATCTGTAAGTCAAATTCCAATCCGACCTTTATGACAGATTCATCATTCAAATGTTTTAAACCAACTTGTTGTCAGAAAGCCTAGGACTGACTTAGAGCCCTGTGAACAACTAGAAGCATGAATTCTGCTCACAGCTTATCAAGAGGCTCATTTTCAGTTGTTCAGAAATCGTACTCAAGTAATAAACTGCTGCATACTGAGGCTAGAAAAGGGGATTTAAGTACTTGATGCCAGTACAATTTTAAAAAGGCAGCTGTGCTTCTCTAAGGTTCCATGGGTAGCAGCAAGTACTGCAAAAACTTCAGAAAAAGCAATCACAGCAATTTTTGTGGACAAAATAACCATCAACTTATAACATCAGGGAAGAGAGAAGATATGAACTGACATCCAAACAGAAACCTTTTCTCTCATTTTAAGTATTTCTGCTTTGTTCAATACCAGTAAAATTACAGAGAAATTAGTACTGCTCTGCTGATGATTTACTTATTCCATAATGCAGATGTAACTGAAAACAGTTGCCCAAATAATTTACATAATTCTTATATAAACCAAGATGATTTGATGATTTCTAAGTAAATTTTAAAAACTTTTTGGTTGAATTGAAATAGCTTCATAAATCCACAATAAATTAATCCTGTTTGGAGACATGTTAACGTGAAAGTCACCTGCCCTGACTAGCACAGGAGAAAAAATCTGCCTTTGCAAAAGCCTGTAATGAGACTTCGGTTGGCCTGATTCTGCTTGAAAACTGCAACACACTCAGCCAAATTCAATTTGCCTTAAAAGTGAGGCTCTATTAAAGCATATAGTTTAATAATAATTCCCTAGTCTAGCCTGTAGCTAAGTAATACAGCTCTAAGTAAGAGAGAAGTAGCCGTGACACCTGATAAATTATATTACTTGACTGATTTATGACTTATGTCCTCCAGTTCCGACCTAACAAAGAAAATTCAATTATCCAAGCAGTCTAGGTTCATGACTTTAGGAAAAGATGATCTGAAGCCAAAATTCAAGTATCCTGAATCATTTCTAAATGACAGCATGAAACACTACTTGAAGTGCAGAGGTAACAAGGATAAGCAAAGATTGTTTCAGTGTTGTCACTTTCTGAAGATAGTCTGCAAGTTATTTGACAATATTATTGAAGCATGAAACTTATATAACTTCAGGCCTAAATGCCTATAACTTGTAAAAACTTTATAAACCTTCAAAACATAGTAAAATTGAAATAGTAAAATGTAATGGCAAACACTAATGCAATGCAAAGATGCCCTGTTTAAAAAACCCAAAGTCTATGCAGATGAAGGACGTTATGTTAGCATGAGAATTTTATTTCTTGTACCTAGCTTTTCTGTGCTTAAGTATTTAACCCCAAAGTTCCACTGAGTTGTACTTTGTCAATCAAACTTGAATTTGTCATCAGATTCAGTTGTAACTTCCAGAATTCATTTTGTTCTTACTCAGAATACCAAACCTTAGCTTCAATATGACGGTATAAGAGATATCATCTCAACACATACTCCTCCTGACTACAGGACATCCCTGATTATCAGCACATGTTCTATTCTGTAATAAATTCTGAATGCACTCTAGATTTCCTGTGGGTAACACAAGGAAAGATTTAATCAAACTTTTCACAAGAGATCATAGCCACTAGAAGAATAATACAGACAAAATCACATCCTGCCTTCAAAAATAACTAATGTTTTGAAGTTTGAGATAGAGGAAGCAGGAACAACTAGGAATCTAGGTGCAGATTTCCAGGTGACTGGGAAGAAAAAAAAAAAAAAGCAAACAAAAGACTCTTTAAGACTGAAATGACTGAAATTGGAAGCATTCCCTTTATTTAATTGCCTTCAGAAGGTATTTTGGAAGCTAACCTGGTCTAACTCTGCCCATGTCAAAGTCAAATGTCTTGTCCAAGCCCACCACTGCTATTTGCGCTGTACTCCATGGAAAGAAGGCAGTGCCTCCAGAGGGTGCATTGCGCCCATTGTATCAGATGCTTATCTTCAATGGATCCCTCATTCCTCAGGGTGCTAAAGCTCTCTCTGCAGACTACTATGGAGTCTAGACTTTGGTAAGATAAATTCAACCTAGAAAAACCAGGCAACCTCATACCTTGTGAAATATTTATCCCTGGGTTAAAAAATTGTTTTGAATAAAATTATTACTGTTTATATATCAAATAACCTTACACAGAGCCAGCAGGTTTAATGTAGACATTTAGTATGTTTCATAAGCACACATTAAAGCCTAGGGTAATGTAATTTCTATACTCTGAATGCTGGATTGTACAGACAGTGCATTAAGACACAACAATGTACACAATCTCTTTCAGTTTATTTGAAATAGCTGTCTCTTTCCTATCTGAGCACTATGAAAACCCAGAGGCAGGGAACAAGATTTATTTTTCTTTCCTCTTAATCAAACTTCAAATCAGAAAAGCATGAACACGGTCTGCAAATGCTACTGCTTACTTGATTGAGATAGAAATCTTACCACACTCAGAAGGAGTCTAGTGGGTTTCTGGCAAGAAGTTCTATCTCTAAGCTCAGACTGCAAAGAAAGTTTGCTTTGCTAGCATCTGACAGTGAAACATGACTCTGTTTAACACAGTGTGACTATAGTTGCACAGTGGGAGATTATAGGCAATGAGAAAATTTCTAACAAATGGCTCCTATCTGCAAGGAACAGAGAACTGATCTCTGCAGAACACATCTTTGGTAATGAGGTATGCCAAGCATTCTTTACCAGAATTAATCTTCCTGTAAAAGCCAGAAAATTGCTACAATTCAACATGGAGAGAATGAAAATAATGTTTCACAGTACCCAGGCTCTGGTCAGATGGAAGGAAGTGAGGATGTTTTCTTGCTATCTAGCCAGAAATGGTATCTGCCACAATTCATGGTTTCCCATTCTCATGGCTACTCTACATGACTCTTATTCACATATTTTCTTCCAGTGAAATCAAGGAGCAGTAGAATGGTGGTGTGTTGGCTCACATCTAAACCTGGGATCAGGGAAGTGCTCCTGGATCCCGCAGTGTGGAGGCAGTCAGCAAGTTTCACCTCATCAGCAAATCAAACTTATGCCACTCTCACCCCTCCCTCAGCAAATGTTCCACTCCATACTGTTCTGACATCCATAAGCAGAAAATGACTAAGCAAACCATCTCAAAATAAAATGTGCTATTTTCACTGGCAGTGTATTGGTTAATGCAGCCACTTAGAACACCGATTGAGTTTCATCTTTCATTACAGAATAATTAAAGACTCACTGGCCAAAAAGAATCAAAGAATGAGTGCAAATTAATGGCAAAGCTATAAGGGCACTCACTAAGAAGAACAGACAGATGTATAATAGTTTTGCCCTGTCAAGTACTCAATAAAAAGTACTTAAGTATTCAGTAGTTTTGGGATTAGTCAGCAAAAATCCTTCACCCAGATCAACATTTCTATTACTATGCAACAGGACTGGGGTCATGCACATTGCTCCAATGATGAATTATTTCCAAATGAATCAAAGGAGCAGCTTCAGCAAGATGCAACAAAAAAAAGTACAATGCCAGGAAATTCAGTAGTATTATGTTCAGGTGCAAAAAAAAAAAATCTTCAAGCTAATCAGTCAGAGAATGCACCTGAACCATCATCCCCACCCCTGTCACTTGCACACTGAAAAAACGCTTTATTTAACAAATTGTAGGGTCTGTTACTTCCGCCTATATGCTGTAGGAGTCAGCTTATGCATCCAGCTCCAGGAGAGGTCTCATGATCATGACTTCAGAGCTGAGAGAGGTGTCTCCAGGCCAAGTTTAATTTTCTCGCAGCAATGTGATCTATAAACCTTGCACTGGTTTGCCCTACTGACCTCAACTCTTATGTCATGCATTGGCTTTTGTGTACTCCTTTCTTACGTGCTGCCATCTCAGCTGTCAGACCAGATTACACCTACACTCTCCTGTAGCTCTACTTCTACTTGTTGTGATAACTTTCCCACATCTGCACGCCCTGGTGGGAAAAATATTCTCTTTCTCATTTAACCTCATGAAATTTTAAAAACATGTCATCAATGTTGAAGTGCTGGAAGGGAGCAAAAAGAGCACCACCACCTTGAATTCTCATTAAGGATAAGAGAGACAGGTCATACACCAATCCTATCAGAGCAAAATCTTTGCTAAAAACTAGTTTGACATTTAGTATGGATGAAAACAGAATAGAAGAAACACTTGTGTCAAGAGCTGCTCCATGCCAACATCTGCCTTGCTATCCAGATCTAAAAAATTCCCCAACATTCGACACTGTGGATTATCTGAAATGGGAATGACACAGAGCACAAAACTAAGTCTTATGTGGAGTACCATGCATTTTTTTTCATTATTTCACACTGTTCACTACTATATATTTCTTTAAAAACTTACTAACATCCTGCCCCCTCCAAAGAGACACAGATGCCAAGTGAAACAATAGAGGTTTTGTACAGGATGAAGGGTGGGGGGGCAGGATGGAAGTTTCTAGCGTATTATCTAGAAGCCAAATCTGCAGCCTCCCCTGCTTCTAAAACCTTGAGATGTAAACCTAGTACAGGCAGGAGCTTAACACTGACTTTCACAATAGTTGGTCTGTCTGAAAAATATTCAGAATTAGGAAGTCCAAGGACTCAGAAACTGTCCTCTCTTTGTGGTCTGAAATAAGCCAAATGCCTTGAGTAACACAATTTTTTTTTCAGCTAACCTGGATCTTGTGAAGATACAAAAGACTATGCAAATGGAAAATGGGTCTATAAATATTAAAATATAATAACCAGAAATCAGTATTTTTTTAGATTGTATGACTAAAATATAATTAAAAAGACAACTGATATACAATTAAAACTGGATAATCAATGAAATGCATTAATAAAATTAGAATGAGTGTCAGACTTTCTCCTAGTTTTGATTTTTTTATACATATACAAAACTATGTATCACTGATAGGAAAAGGAGAAAATTCTGAAACAAAATGATTCCAATTCAAAGTCACCTAAAGCTGAAAAGACTTTGAGGGAGGTTGGTTTTCAATCTCAGAAATAAGCAGAACTTCAAATTACTAGCAAAAGCACAACATAAACTTTTATAATAGAAATTAACCAGTTCATAAGCTCCTTATTTATTTAAACACCTGTATGAATCTTACGGTTGTTACTTTCAAATTACTGCGAAAAAGTTCTTAGAATATCCCATATTCTAGCAAAATATTCCAGAAATACGTTAATGCTGCACAAATTCACCCCTAGTAAAAGCTTGGGGGAGTATAAGGAGGTAACAGAACCTTCCAAAAACAGGATTATTGTAAAGACTATTAAAAGAACCTGGCAAATCTCATAAGTGGTGGTGAAAGACACTTGCTTAGTCTGAATGATGACTCTACATCCAGAAGAAATACAGGCTAGCTTCCCTACTGGGATCACTATGCCCTCCTTTTCATTATCAGTTCTGTTACACACAACACCAGCGTGCAGAAACTCCCAGTCTGTGCTGAAAATGGAACTGCAGACATGTCACTAGCAGGGGGCACGGTGAGCCCATCTCGCTTTGCTCACCGTCTGTCGAGCATCCGCTGGTGCCATCGCTGGAGCAGTAGCGCATCTCAATGCGCTGCCGTCCCACCTCCAGCAGGTTTGGGTCAGGCAAGCGCGCCTTGCAGGTGTATCGGAAACGCTGCTCGTAGTGACCACCGTTGTCTGAAATGTTCACTGGGGTCCAGGGGGTCCAAGGAGTTGTCTTTTTTAACTCTGGGCAGGCGTTGGTGTTACAAGGCTGATATTCCTGAAAGAAAAAGGTCATAATAAACATAATCACCAAATATGACCTTAAAAACACCCCAGAAACACTCAGACAAAAAGACAACCATTTAAAAAAAAGCCTCTGATATTTTTTCAGCATTTCCAATAGCATTGATCATCAGTGAACTTTTAATACCAGTCTCAAAGTGTTTTTTCAGCTTCCATGCAAGCACAGTACCACACTGCTTAAAGCAATAATATACCAGTACAAATTAGATCTATCACATCCATAAAGACAGTAAATCAAACAGTCTAAGTACCACAAGAAAGCACATCCTTTATAAATTAATAGCCTCAAGTAAGATGAAGCTAAATATGCTAAAGCTTTTAATTAAGAAAAATTCTGATAAACTGCACGTACATGACATAAACCAGCAAATAATTCCTTGGTAACATCTAGTGGCATATGAATAAGCAAGCCACTGTCCATACTTCAACAGGGACAACAGGCAAAATACGTTTTCTATTACAGATTCTGCCTCCCTGAGGTGCATGTTACTCATAGCTCCAGAATTGCTAAACCTATCTTCAGAAGCAAATTCCCTGTGGAGTGATATGCACTAAAAGGAAGACGACATCTAAGAAACTAATGCAGAATTGCCAGTACTCTTACAAATGCAGACTTGTCAGTATTCTCAAGCCCCACAATGTATGTCTTCTGATGAGAATCATCAAGATCTGTAGGTCGTGCCTATTCATTATCCACAACGAAATATACTCCATCTGATGTAAATGCTTTGTAAAAAATATGGATGAAATTAAACAACCATTGAATATCAGAATAAATTCACGCTGATTAAAAGAAAGAGGCATCAGTGGGAAAATTTTTAAATTTTCTCTCTACCTCTTGCCTGTTAGAGAAACTCAGCAGAAAGTACCTTCCAAAAAGGAGCCTACTAAAGTTTGTAATTCCACTAAATGCTAAAAAAATAAGGAAACAATAGCAATAATGGTTTTGTCATATAGTACAATCTCCTTCTTCCACAGCCTCTACCCCAGTTGATACCACCATGTTCCAAAAAGCAATAGATTACTTACTCCTCTCTTTCCCATGGTGCTAATAGCCTTTTTATCTCATACTTTCCTCAGTCCACTACCTCTTCTCACATTTAGTCTAACTTATGAACATACACAATTAGGTTTAGAGCAACTGCTCTCATATTTTAGTTTAAAGGCTGTTTTGCTATTTCAGATCTAAAAGAAGCTTATTGTCTGAAAGCCTCTCTAATTTTTCCATCGGTTAGAGTTGGATAAAAAATTCCCCAGAAATCCCTGCCCCACTAACACAGTGATGCACCAGAAACACACCATGATGTTCAAGATTCTCAAGTTCTGAGGCCACAGGGACTTGTGACAACCTTGTGTTTTCACAGTTTTGTGGTACTTCAGAAATAAAGAGCTCTTAGCCCAAAGGCTTCTGCTGGACAACTCTTGTTCCCTCCTCAAGGCTGGGCAAAGTCCCTTCCCACCTTAAAACCTGTTGATCACTACTGTGACGAACACAAGTCATACTCAGACACCATTTAGGAAAGAGGATCAACATTTCTGGGATCTGAGTTTCAGCCTTGTCTGGTTTCTGGCTCAGAAAATAGCAAAGAACAAGCAAACTCTCTGGTCCTGGGTACAGCAGGGGAAGTAATTCCTCCATGATTCCTCAGGAGTCAACTGTTTAAATCAGGTATGTTTTAGACTTAGGACAGAACATGTATGACTGTTCTCCTTGCAGCACATAAACTGTAAAAAAAGAAATCATAAAATTAACAGATCCCAGCCACAGCCAGAACCACCCTGCTTACTATTTGATCTGGCTAGTCACCTGCAAAGTGCAATACCTCCAAGTGACTGGATTACAGTGCATCTTTTACCAAGAGCGCTCTGCCTTTCCCTCTCCTGTTTTTTTTTTAAAGACGTCTAGCACTGATGAGTCTCTCGCCTCCCCAGATCAGCTGTTCCTCTATTTGGTAATCCTCAAAGCTAACAAATTGCAAGTTAATATGAGGCTGCATTTTCCCCTTAATATTATTTTCCAGTCACCAAATTTTGCTGTGCCTTTATCAATGATGCTGAAAGTGTTTCTTGTCCCAAACCTACAAAAAAATTTTTTATGCCCAAGTACCCATACATAATGATAAACTAAGCTGAACTTGCTAAACCTACACAGGATTTGAAATCTGATCTACAGGTCCTGTGCACCCCAATGTCTTCCATCTGTCCTATTCCCTTATTTTTCCTAAGACTGGACACCAAAACTTGCCTTGGCATTCTAGAAGCAGTATTATCTATACAGCATGCAACAGCAATCATCATCCCATTTGCCTGACAGTCTGACTTTAATATGTATATTATTGCATTAGTGCTTTTTCCTTCCACAACATTGTGCAAAGAGTCTAAGTAGACCCAATTATCTTTGATAACCTGCCCTTTTCTAAATCACATCTTAACAGCTACCTATAGTTTTTTATCCCACACAAGAGGCTGGTAGTATCCGGCAATATTAAAATATGTTTTATTAGCTTCTACAATTATCTAACATATTATTTACTACCTCACCAATCTCTGTCATGCTCAAGCTTTACTGAAAATGTCTTATATCACTGTCTAGACTGTTGATAAAAATGTTAAGTGCTATTGACCCAACAACTGATTCCAGGCAGACTCTGCTAGATACATCCCTGTAATTTATATCTGCCCATTGACACCACATTTTTCAATTTGTCAATGAACCAGCTTTTAATCCATTTAACATTTGTCACATATTTCAGTTTTCTGAATCAAATTATTTTCTGTTGCAAAGGTAAATGTCTTGGAAGAGCTGATGTGCTGTATTACTTTCAAACATCTTGAAAACCAAACTTTTCTATTAGTAAGTAAGCAGCAAAAAAATCAACCAGTATAGTAGCAACTACAATGTTTATTTCAATATAGTCACATTGGTCTAAAGGTTTCAGTTCTTCATTTGCTATTGATTTTTGTACTCATATTTTTTAGTCAAAACCAAAAGCTGCTAGAAATGTGGGGGCTTTCTTTATTAGACATGGCATAGACAGGTGAGAGTCATGTAAAGCAGAATATGTGAGGTATGTAATGAACCCTTTGTCAAATAAACATAGCTAGTAGAGGAAGAAGTTAATTTAGTGGCAATGTATTGAATGTTGCTTTGCTAACTCACTTCTGAGATGAACACATCAGCTCCCTCACTTCTAGAAAGACAGACTACCAGTGTTCAGTGTGCTTCAGGATGTGTAGTCCCTTCATACACCCTGACAGAGAGCATTCCCCTACGCTGTTAAACGAGCCAGAAACAAAGACGTTCCTGAAGAGTGTCTGTGGATACCATTTGTTAGTTTTTCCTTTCTTCTTGCTTGCTGCATAGCTTATGAAAGTTTGACTGCTGTCATGCTTGTCTATTCAACCACTGGATAATAACCATGAAACAAACAAAAAACCAGGGGAAACAAAAGTACATGTAGTTTACCTGGAGAATATTTACAGCAGTAAATAATTTCTCTGTGAGAAAATTCAGAGGCCTATGGCCAGAATAGATGACTCCTTGGAGTTCTGGCACTAACAATGACCTGGCAGAGCCCATTAGCTGCTCTCACAAATAGCGAGTGCGGCACTGCTCTATCAACTACCACGTCTGCCACGGAGGAATCGAAAACTGCGCGGTGCTTGTTCAGATCATCGATGTGATCTGATGCTGAACAATCTGGTATAAGCAGAACAATGAACTTGCTCTGGATGGCCTCAGATTTGGAAGTATAGAAAGGGGGAGAGAAAAGGCATAGTTCAGATTACACATGGATTATTTTATTATATATATATATGAAATAAATATATATATATTTATATTATTAAGTGCTGCTAGCATGAAGACGTAGTCTGACAGGAAAGATTTGACAGGGAAGAGACAGGGAATATGGCAACTGACACCTCTTCTTGGATTATCCTCCCCTTATCACCTTGTCCAATGCTTGAACGATTTACCCAAGAGGAATTTCAAGAATATGGCTCTCTCTCCAAAGCAATTCTAGCTAGAATCATGGGTACATTAATCAAGTAACAACATATAAGCCTCAAATGAATAAAAGTCCCAGATGAAACACTGAGGTCTCATCTCAGTGGTAAGACAGAGCTAGAAAAGCAGTGAAGCATTCTGCTTCGATAGCGCTGCTGAGAGGAACTGAGACAGCAGCTGCTAAACTCCACCTCTGACGTTCCACATGGACTGAACAGAGATGGGGTCAAGCTCTCCTGGGAGATTCTCTAGATACTCAGAGAAATACTTCAGGGGCTCAACTGATGGGTTATGCACATTAGTCCTCAGGGTATGCTTGTGGACTCAGATAAATAATTACTTGAGGCCATTTACAGACTCCAAAAATATCATTGCAGGAGTTCAAGCTTAACCACATTCTCAAAGTTCTCTTTGCAAGTTGTTCCAAAACTTGTGGTCTAATTCACCATATTATCTACACTTGAAGTACAATTTTTTTTCATGTAAACCAGAGTTCAGAGAGAGACTTCTATTCCCATTTATATTGTATGTTTATATTATGGAGGTATTTCTTCTAACTAACGCTTTATTTCTTTGATGCACACAGTATGTATATGTGGAATGCACTTCTTCAGTTCCCATCTATGTTTTTCTTTCTCACCTGTTACTGTGACAGACAAAGCAGCTAAATCAGCGTTGACAGCGCATTTAAATATTTTCAGCCCAAGTGTTATCTTTTATTATTTGCTTTTAATATATCATATTAGTTCTCAAATATTTTTTAATCACCAAACAATCCATTAATTAAAAAATACTTATACATTTTTGCTTTTTGTTCCATTCATGCTAAACCTCAATTTGACTAGCCCAAAATAATTCTTCAGGTATTAAGACACCAGCAGAAAAGATTGCCACTGATTCATAAACTGAATGGTGTAGAATATCTGTCACCTGAGACAAGACAGGGCTGTAAGATATGAGAACCTCAGTCTCTCAGCCATCTCTCAGTCTCTGAGCTTGTCACAGCAATATGTAGTTAGAAGAAAGCATAGCTCTCACATGAAGGCAAAACAAAGGCCAAACTGAATGCAACAGCATTCAGTTATAAAACTCCAGAGAAAAACAGTTCCCATGTAAAGAGGGCCTTGTTTACACAACAAAAACTAAGTTTCCTGAAGGACTTATACACCCTCTCTCTCCAAGAATGAAAAGGTAGATAAAATTTATCTTCCAGTGGTTGAAAAACACACAGAAAAATCACTTACTGAACTTTAAAAAAGAAGTGGTTCGTTTATTTTTACTACAGAAATGTAAAGTCTTGTCTATTTAAAGAAGCATTTTCAAACTAAAACAAACAAAAGACAAGTCCCTGATCATATCTCTATTTATTCCACAATTTAAAAAGACACGCTCTTCAACCAAATACCATTAGATATACCTTAGTTGAGTGTAATTTTGCTGCTACAATACTATTTCAAAAACATGACAAGAAAGAACATCCAAACCCCAATAATTTTGATCCAATAAACAAAACATCTTCTACCCTGCAAATTTCACAGCTATACTTAGAAAACAAACCCTAAAAGAATTTCTGAGATCCCCCATTTTATTTTAACCCCACTAAGACATCCTAGTTTGTAAGCAGTGTTTTAGCTTCAGTTGACATCCACAGGAGTTCTACTGATTCCAGTGGAAGCAGGACTCCAGAGACTATTGCTCACTGCAGATGCAATCCTGCAGTGATGTATAGTGAGGGTAAGAGGTTGTGTCCAGAATGGGTTTTTAAAAATATTTTGACAGATAGTGGGAGGAAAATAATTTATCCCATGCAAAAAGAACGGGTGTCTTCTGAACCAAAAAGATGTGGGTTTTGGCTGCAAATACTGACTGTGCACAACTTTTTGTTTCAATTTTGTATATTTTAAAGAAAAGAATTGGAAAAATCTCCACTGGTGTAAAGGCCAATTTAAAAGGAATTAAAGGCTGGATTTGTATCCCTTTTCCCTGAAGGAGTTCAATGCCCCATGGACAGGTCAGTGGATTAGGGCAGTTCAGGACTCAATTCCTTCCTATATTCAGTATCACTAATTTTACTTTGATAAGGAAAGCTCCTACTTTCATCACCTCTTCATAAACCCATCAGTTTTTGGAGTGAACAAAGCCACCACTTTCCTCTTACTTTTTTTCTACCAGCCATTTGTAACTCCCTGCTTGAAAGCTACATTTTATGTCAAACTCATCAAACTTTCCTGAAGGAAAATGCTACTACTGAAAATTACTCTTTTGCAGGTAAGTTGCTGCTTAGGAGATTGGTGTCCAGGGGTCATCTTCTCCAGTTCATATCAAGAATCTTATTGCAAATCCCACCTTGTCTGTGGTTTTGTATGCAGTGTTACAACCTGTCACATAATAAACATGCCTCTTGTTCTAGCAGCTCCACTGTGAGGCGGGAACCTCCAAAAGTGGAGGACGAGAAGATGGGGGTGTCACCACTTGAACCCAGTAAAATTTCAGAAGACCAGAAGGGCCTGTCAGAGGACTAAGGATTCAGTTATTTTTGCCCTGAGTGTTGTCATTTAGACTGCTGCAAAGAAAGGAAGCATGAGGTATTACTGACCTGATGAAAACAGAACACACTGGACCATAAATAACCAAGGCCGCAAGGCTGAAGGGATTGTCGACCTATAAATGACTGCATGGATTTACCAAAACTGACTCAAAAGTTATTTCTATATTACCACTTAGTGAAGGCCTCAACTGCAGTAGGAAAGCCCGGACCAAAATCTGAGCAACATCATGACAAGTAGATGGTGAAATATAAATATCATTGAAGGCAAATTATTTGTTACTTGTAAAAGAATCAAAATTAATGTTTTCAGCATTTAAAACCAGCGTGTAAATAGAGCCTTGAAATATGTACTTATAAATTTAATTATAAAGAGAGGGAATTCAATTTTACCTTTAAAATTAGGAATGTCCCATTTGAAAAGACCAGGAAAAGAGATGCAGCTTCCCTGATCACTCAGTACTTCAGAAGTGGGGAAAAGGAGGTTGTTCAAAATTCCGTTCTGGGACGTACGATCAACCAGTGGGAAGAAAGTGAGTTCCTGCAGCTCAAGGAGTTACCACTCAGCTGGGCCATGCTAATGATCTGTGCATGTGGCTTTATTCATTACAAAAGCAAATGCAAAGGAAGGAGGACTAAGCCAGACGGAAAATGGGTGATTTATTTTGCTGTAATAATGCAGTTGTTTGCAATTAGTTTCAAATACTCTTACTGCGAAGCTTAACGTTTTTATGTAGGCCCCATAATTCCTGACAAAAATCTTCTAAATTGCTCAAAGAGTTATTATTAACTTAAAATAATTTTTTTTAAACTGCTGGAAATAGTGGCTATCCAGGTATTTATTAACTGAGAGTAAGAATTTTAGGAGATAAACCAATAGTCAAAAAGGCATAAAAAGGCTATCAACTCATCAATTTTAGACAGTGCTGCTTCATAATCACTGCAAATCTATTATCACTCATAAATTACCTTTTTCCCTCATGTGGGTTTCTAGAAAGACAAAGAGACCTATGTTCATGTTGTAAAAGGAGATCCCTAACAACAAATTTTTAAACACCAAAAGTGGAAGAAAATCTGGAATTTCAGTTTTCACAGGCAACACCAGAGTTACTTTGCTACTTTGTGACCTCGAAAAAGTTTGATTCTTAGATACCTGATGCTTAGATGCACCCATTGCTAGCTACACTATTTGGCAATGTGGCAAAATGACTGCTTTCTTTAACAAGGCAGTTTCAAATTAGGCACAGCAGTAAAGTAGTTCTTGCAGTGTACATACCAAGGACACACTTACTTCCATAATATTTAAACCTGAAAAATCAACTGTGTGAAAAGCCTTCTGCCAAGTAATACAGAAAATTAGAACAGTCATTACTATTTTAGATCCATCCAGAGATCATACTTTCAGATTCTTATTAATTTATCCATAGTCATTTATTATATAATCAGTGCAGCCTTATATTACAAGTAATGCTTTTATCAGCCTACAGTTCATCACTGATCTCATTTTCTACAGTAAGACAATCTTTCAGGTTCAAGCTTTTAAGTTAGGATCAAATTATGAGGGAAAAAAATGCAGCTACTAATCACTGGTACACCAAAACTGACCTGACAGTGTGAAAGTATTAGCTGCTTATGCAATCATTTAGACAACAAGCACTCAATTGCAGCTTATTTTATTGGTTTTTGGGGGTTTTCCCACATGAACTATAAAGATCGATGAACTGTGTTTTATCAAAAAAAAGGAAGCAAAATTTGAGAAAACTAATTTTGGGAAGAGCTGAAGCCTGGTTTTGCTCTGAAAAGCTGATTATCCTAATATTCTTACTGTATTTTTCATTTATAGGATGGGTTAAATGATAGACCAATCACTGGGGGAAAAAATCCGATAATGTCACCACTCCTGAGATAACACTTCAAATATTAAAGCAGTTACTAAGTGACAAATGTGTAAGTGATAGAAATGGTAGAAACCGAAGAGATGAGGAGCCACAAACTTTAATTCAGCATTGCCAGTCCAAACCCAGGAGCTGCAGTAAAAAGCAGAACTGCTTGCTGAAATGTGTTAAACTGTGGAAGTATTTAAACCCATTGGAAATTTATTTAGTCACACAAATGAGACAGGTTCAGAGATTGTGATCACTGCACTTTTGACGAGGTAGCAGAAAGACTGTGCTTTGCACTTCTGAAAATGAAGTCACTTAGTAATGGATCTGAGTATGGATTTGGAAGCCCAGTGAAGATGGCAAAATACAGCTGCCAGATCCATCCAGGACCAGACCGTTTTTGTCTCATCTTCAAAAACACCAAATACCAGAAAGTTCCAATTATCTACAGAGGAAATTCAAACATGGAAAGTTAATGTGCATATGAAAATCCCTATCTTCGTAGCTCAAAGGCCACTCCTCTGTATATGAGTGAAAGGAGAAAAACAAACACAACTCCCATTCCCCACATTCCTTTAAAGCAAAAAAAAATTTTTTTAGATGGTCAGAGACTGGACACCACCTATGGAAAATGGATATAGAAGGTAGGTTTAAAAAAAATCCATTGTGCTATAAACATCTTTTTCAGGCCTTGACCAAGGCCTGTGGAAGCAAACTGAACCAAAAATGCACTTAAGCACAACTTAATACATTATCATACCACAAACATCTGCCTTTCCCCAGGGCAGAAGTTACAGCTGAGCTGACAGATGTGACTGTGTGCCCACACCTCAATCACTGCTGCTACAGTCAAGTAGATAAACACAAAATCATCTTCAGTTATACCTTGTAATCACTTGAACAAGGAAGCACTGCAACCAAAAAGCCAACATATTTGTTTCTGCCCACTCCACTATGGGAAACCATGACCTTTAGTTAAGGGGGACACCTGAGCTGATTAAATTGTTGTAGCAAGCATCAGTGTGTAGCCTCTGGCTACATGGGAAAAAAATACAAGAAAGTAAAAGGACAATCAAAACAATAGCATAAATTTTTACAAGTTACTGACTGAAAAGCAGAAACGTAGAAACAGATATTTGAAAACTATGGCTCTAGTTGTGATAATAAATATAAATTCAAATTACATACAAATTTTCACAGGTTTGTGATTAACATGCTCAGTAAGTGAAACTGCACAGACAATTATAAATATACAATCGTCTGTCATTTTCTCATGACTGGGTATTAATGTCTCAAAGCTTGTACACTTAACACAGGATTCAATTTCCCAAATGTATGGCTCTGTTGCCATTTTAAATGCTGTGAGTTATCTCACCTAGCTTCCAAACTGTTCTAAAAGCATGTGGGTCTCTCACAAAGCCTCTGACATATCTTCACTGTAACCTTCACCCAGAAGTTCACACCCCCTATAGCTTCCCAAAAGCAACACATTTCTCTGTTTAGGCAAATCTGCATCCTGCCCTTGGATCCACCAATAGTGCCTGTCATTTTTCAGAATCACATCAGAACTGAACCTCCTGTTTCATATTTTTTATTTAATTTGTGTCAATCTAAAAAACTCCCTATAAGGTCTTTCATACAACACTCTTTATTTTTAGACATTTTAATGCTCCTGTTTTTATATAAAGTTTATTTTAAAAGTGTTTAATTTGCCTACATTTTATTTTTGAAACTGTGCTTGCAAAGAAAACACTTTTTGATCTTCAGCCAATTCCTGGTAACATAGATGTTTCTGAGGAAAAAGAAAAAAAAGCACCACTTGTATGCTACCTTCATATTATGCTCTGTTTCCAGCATGAGGAAGACACAGCAAAAATAAGTGTGTGCTTCCTTCGCACCTCCTCAAACAGGAGCTGCTCTGTAGGTGACATGACCCTGGTGTAAAACAGATCACGTTTCAATTGACAATAGCCTGTGTGTTTCAGCTCAGGATTTCTGAACACTGTGCTCTGCTGCTCTGGGGAAATTCCTTGGGATTAAAGCTCTTTCATTTTACACCTTGTTTGACGCCACAGCAGAAAGGCCAAGCACTATATAGGGGCAAGGTGGCACTGCTAAAGACATTGAAGCCAGAAGCTTAATGAAGAAAAAAAAAAAAGGAGAAGGAGATTATAGACTGTAAAAAAATCATCGGAAAGAAAATACTGTGGTAATGAAAATAAACTGACCAGGAACAGACTCTGGTTTCCTGATAAAATTAAATCAAATCACAGTTCAAATGGAGCATTTTATGAGTTTCAACAAGTTGAACATATAACAATATATTTTCTTAGCACAATACTCATGAGAGCTCTTAAAGAAGGACTTTACTACTTAATGTACACACAGGATCCTTAGCTTCTCTTTATACATAGCTATGCTCATCTCAGTCTTGTTGCAAATCAAATTTCTGCATGCCAGCTTTGCCCCATTTCTTGACATAACATTCACATAAACTCATTTATGAGAGGAAGAAAGAAAGGAGATGAACAAGGATTGATTCACACTGCAGTGATCAAATTGGGCAGAAAAAAACCCAAAACATTTGTCAGTGAATATGACATCTACTAAAATTTTTCCTCTTCAACATACCAGAAAAGGGACATAAATAGCTAAAAGCTACAAGAGTTGACTTACATGCCAGAGATTGGAAAATTTAACTGTGGCACACACCTCCAGGATGCTGAGGCTGCAGACTGCCATTGGGGAGTTAGGAATGTTGGGCTTGCTTATCACAGCAATATGTAAACAAACCCACTGTAGCTTTTTGGGAAAGAGGGATGGGTAACGCATGATGTCGCATATCTGATATTCCTAGCAATGTGGCAAGGACTCGCAGCCTGTAACTGTGTAACCATGGCTGGAATACACAAGGCAAACTCACGTGACAGAATTTTAGCTCAAGGTCAGGGTGGGTGCCCTGAACTTACACTGTAGGCTTTAAAATACAGGCTTCACTGTGATAGCTCTGTAAGCACACCACCAACCCTGTAGCATTTTCAGGACAATAACATTAACAGCTGGAAAATAAAAGTGTTAGTGTTATTATTTCCCTAAAAAAGGCAATGTGTTCTGTGTAAGTATTTTGTATTCACACTGTGATTTTAAATTTGAAATGTCTGACCGTTTATAATGAATTCTGGCCTATCAAATAAAACTTTGAAGGTAAGTTTGATGAGAACTACATTGCTGAGGCAGTCTATCCCTGAAAGACTACACTCTGTGGAAGGGACCCATGCTGGAGCAGTTCTTGAAGAACTGCAGCCTGTGGGAAGGACCCAAGTCGGACAAGTTAATGAAGAACTATTTCATGTGGGAGGACCCCATGCAGGAGCAGGGGAAGACTTTGAGGAGTTCTACCCCTGAGGAGGAAGGAGCAGCAGAAATGATGTGTGATGAAGTGACCTCAGTCCCCAGTCCCATGAAGTTTAGCCTGGAAAGAAAGGAGAAGTGGGGGAAAGGGTTTTTTTAAGACTTAGTTTTAAATCTCATTACCTTATTCTCATTTGACTGGTAATAAAATAAAATTTAAAAAAAAAAAAATTCCCCAGTCAAGTCTGTTTTGCCCATGATGCTACTTGGTGAGAGACCTCCCCCTGTCCTTTCTCAACCCAAGAGCCTCTTATTATATTTTCTCTTGCCTGCCAGGATGAGGAGGGGAGCAACAGAGAAGCTTTGGTATCCAGCAGGGCTCAGTGCACGACATGGCAGGGCTGCAAAGGTAGCCTGATATTATACATATGGAAAGGGAAAATTATAGTGAAAGATTTTTGTGTTGTGGGGTTTCTTTCCCCATTGGACAAGCTGGTAAAGCATCCTTCTGTCTGACAGCCTTCTTTGATTCTCAGAGGAATTTGTCACTGAAATACAGAAGTTCTTGGGAAAAGAAGTCTTTCTTCTAGGTGCTCAAAGACAAGGCAACACCAGTAAGACCAGCAAAGGTAGAAATTGAGCCAGAATAGGTAGTACAGGCGGTCTGCTTTGTTCCTTATTCTTCCTTAAGAAGCCTAAGACAAGATCCTTAAAGGGAAAAAAAATAAAAAGAAAAAAAGAAAAGTAATAAAGGTAATAAATAAAAGATAATGACACTGAGCTGTTTGCATATCCACAGGCAGTTGTTAATGCAACTACATAAAATAAAAGCAGTTACAGCTGAAGAAATTCCATTGATAAGAAAATGCATGTACTTGGCAGGAATTTGGGGATGAAAATGTGAGGGTGCAAGCAGTCCATGGGATCCCAAGGGAGAAGGAAGAAAGAAGATGACAGAATGCAATTTTCAATAACCTTCATACAGATAAAACTCTCACAAATCCTTAGAGGGAAGGCTCAAATGTGGTTTCCTAAATGCCAATTCACCTACTTATACTGTTGCAGTTTTAAAAGAGCGCAAGAAATGATGTGTCTTTTAACTTTTAGTTCCATAATTCATAAATTTGTTTATGTGGGACTTAAGTTTTGGTCCCAGCTTCTAGTACAACTTAGCAGAGTGGCTTCTCACCAAGGCGTAGGTGTTTCAGTAAATATTTTAGTATCAGTGGTGAGGTACAGAACATGCTGTTCAGTTAATGCTTGGTTTATAAAAGCAATCACTCTGCAGACACTGAGTGATATATGAACTCTCTGTCTTAATGGATCCCAATACTATATGAAACCCAAGCTATTCAACCCAGGTACTTTTGTACCAGAGACAGGCACGGGACAGATGCCTAAAAGGCTTTCAGGAGGGAGGAACAGAACATGTAAGTTTACTAAAGATTTGTTTAAGGTGCAAAAAATCATGCATCATCACCCAGCTTTCTTACTTTTAATATCAAGTATTGCTTAGACAAATTGTTTCAACAGATGCTATTTTGGAACAGAGCTTTTTTACTTTGTCTTTTTCTTCCTTTTACATTACATATAAGCAAGAGAATATTTTTGTAGCTGTTTTGCCACCTAAGATTGCATCTCTGTCTCTCCGTGTTTAGACAAGTCTGTGAGAAGTCACAACTTTGAAGCTGTTTGTTCCTTGAACTGTAGCTGACATAGCCAAACCATTTTTCAAACTGTGGAAGCGTTTTTTAAAAACCCATGATAAAGGAAAAAAAGTTAATGTGATCACTGTGCAGGATGACAGAGAAAGTATCTGATTTTACAAAATGGAGAGTTCCCTATCTGTTTCCTTTGAAAGAATCTGTGGCAGATGCAACAGGGTGATTTATTGTTTTTAAACTAGGATTCTGGAAAGAATCAGTCCAACGTGTCAGGGCTTTATCCTGCTCAGACGCAAAAAGACATTTCATTTTGTATGTGTGAATGTTCCAAAGAGCATCTAGCTCACACTTGAACACAGGATCTGTAATCATATGGCTGTTCACATGTCTCAAAGATACAAAACATTACAGAAAATGCAAATTACTTTTTATAGGATTCAGTGACGTTAAACCTCAAGAAAATTTAAATCATTCAGTATTTCAAGTCAAATGAGAATAACATCCTCAAACACTTTATATGCCCATCACTCCTTCCATCAATTTAGCCTCAGAGAACAATTCTTAGCACAGGAGGAAACTGACTGAGATACAGGAACCACATCTCCTGCTACAATAGTACTAAATGTGATTATTACTCACACCCTAAAGTTGTGTTTTATCTGAAGAGATCCTTTCTTCTAGCGATAAGGACAAGTGGGTGCACAGATTGCTTGCATTTCTAACAAACAAAGCAATTCCTTTCTAGAGGGTCACGTGGATTTACATTATGCCAAATTCAGATTTCCTTGAGACTCTTTTAATGAGGTCCCATGAGCCCCTTTCATACACTGAAGATTATTAATTTAAAAAAAATATTATCATTTTAGGCACACGTGCTTAAGAAAAGCGATGAGAAGAAGAGCTGTGTATTTTATATCTACTTTAATTGAGTAATAAACAGAAGGATCTGGCTCAGAGGAGCTTTTGATCAGAACAGCAACATGTAATGTTAAGATTGTGTAGTTTTATCAGTACAGTGTATCACCTTTTTGGCAAAGTGAAAGCAAATGTGGGCCTGCCTGGCATCACAGCCAGTGAGATATGAATATACAACAGTTGTATTTGATCAAAGGAGTTTCCTACTAATCAGAAGTTAAATGAGAATGTCCAATGTTCCCTAGTAGGATCAAAAAAACCAGATGTATCTTTATTTGCCCATAGGATAAGGCTGCTAGCTAGCATTAAGAATCATAAGCTCATGACATAAGTGATTTATTCCAGTGGATGTGAAGTCTACTGCATAAATTCCAGAGACAGCTATCCCGATCCTTAGCTAAAATGGGATTTCTGAAACATAGGTGTGAATATTAAGAGATTCGGGTTTGAAAATCCAAAGTGTTTTGTTTTCTTTTCATGGGTATGGCAATACCATTAAATCATCTGAGGAGCCACTCTTGCATTCCAGCAGGAATGGTCCACCTGAAATCTAAGCATAACTAAGCCACTAACATGCTTCCTGGCTTTGTAGCTCAGTAGATAGGGAGCAAGTGCTGTTTGTACTAGGCCACAGGTTTTGCATTAGGCTAACAAGATAGGCTACGGGACCTATCTACCTTAGGCTGGGCTTTGCCTGTGCTTGGGTTGGTTTGCCTGAAGATTTGCTTTTGAAAGCAATAGCAATTATCTAATTACCAGATCTCTATTACCTGCTTTGTTTTAACTTTTCACCAGCTCTGTTATAATTGTGTGATGTAATGTCTACACCAATATATATTTTGTAACTAATGGGCATTTGTAACATGTATTTACTGAGGGTAGAATGACCTATCAGACCCCCTTAATAAAATACGGCACAGAAGAAGCTTTGAAAGAACTGGCAGAGAGCAATACCTGAAGCCCAAGGGCTATAAATATCTCTGATGGCCAATTACTGGTCATCAAATGAATGCAACCTCAGGAGCAAGGTAAGCCAAGCCATTCTTGTCAAGCCTCAGGGGTAGCAGAGAGAACAAAGAACAAGCAGCCAACATATGTAAAACACATTACACAGTAAATTCAGCTGCAGATCAACAAATAACAAGCAAGCTGTAAAGCCTCTTAACAAACATAAAAAAGATCCCAACCACGTCCTAAATTGAGAAGAAAGAAATATCAACATCAATGTCACACTTCTGGCCAAGGGCTCAGGATACTGACCAGTTGCTGTAAACCCACACCCAGACTGAAACCATCAACCCCCACATCGAGGGGCAGTGGGAGGGCCAGCCTAACACCAGAGAAAGGCAGAGACTAAAAGGTTTGTGTATTAATGTTACCAGCACGTAATTTAAACGATTTGATAAGGCTGTTATGAATGTTTGCAACATTAAGACTTTAATCAGACTAAGATTAAGTTCTTGGCTGCTCATAAACGGTGTATTCTTTCCTGCCTGTAACAGGACTACAAGTTTTAGCAACCAGGTGGGAGTCCAAGCAATCTGTTCTCTAACTTAACTGCAACAAATTTCACATAAAATACTTCACAGTAAGAATATTTTCAATTTCATGGGCAACTTTAATTCTGTTATTGTTATTAGATCCTGTATTGGAATGCTTGAGCTTGCAACTTCATAATTTCATTAAATATAAACAAAAAAATAAATCATATTTCTTAGATGTAATTGTGATGAAGACTTTACCAATATCAACAAAAGTATATGGATTTATTTATCACCTGTATCTTTGAATTCAGAACTATGAGATGAGAAAATGTGAAACAAAAATCCAGATGCTCTGTATCTAAGATGTCTTTGTTATCATGTGATATCAGCAAAGATGTATGAATGTCCTGGCCTGATTGTGATCATACAGTAATTATACTTATCTGATAGAGAGGGTGTGAATAAGACTGTAAAGTGGATATCTCTTTAGAATGGAGACCCAGGAAAACAATGAGAACTACTGAAAGGATTTAAAATTTGTTTCTGAGTATGTGGATACTTCCATAACAGTCTAGGAATTGTTGTAAGGCAGAGACTGACATTCAAATTTTTGAATTTTTGCTTTATTTGTTGATTTTATTTTTTCCGCAGAGCTTCAAACTTCCATTTTCATACCCTTTTCAGAAAAGAATCAAACTCAGACTTCTCATTCATAGCATGCTATTTCATGCATAGTGGGAAAAAAAGTGACAGAAAGGAAGCCTCATCAGCATCAAGTCATGGAGAATATTGTAAATCATAAATTAAATTCTAAATCCATCAGGTAGAGCTACTCTCTCACCTGCAGGCAGCCACTCATTAGTCCTTAGATTAGCAGACTTGAGAGGGGAAGTTCTTCTCCAACATTTCAAATACCATCAAAGACTTAGGCAACGGTGAGTGAAAAATGGTTTCCCCTTTCTTTCTTTTTTTTTTCCTTTTCTGAAAAGTGAGGTTATTTACTTCATTTGCTACGTTGTGAAGATCTAGCATGTAATAATTTTTACCAACCAAAAAAACTGCCCAAGAATTTAAGG
This sequence comes from Struthidea cinerea, assembly GCA_013397865.1. Classification (NCBI taxonomy): domain Eukaryota; kingdom Metazoa; phylum Chordata; class Aves; order Passeriformes; family Corcoracidae; genus Struthidea; species Struthidea cinerea. Next base: position 273,603 of record VZTI01003488.1, read on the forward strand.
ATTTTACATAGTGGGAAGAGGAGAACAGTAATAAAGGTCCTGGCACAATTCAGCTCTGGTTTCCTTAGTTCAGGACTTTACTGGGACATCAGCAACTGGTGAACTGTGAATCTGTAGGATGTCTTAGCATAGGTAAAACTGCATTCATCATACACTATCACCTGTTTCATTTGTTTCTCCCTCACCAATACATATTCTCCAGATTTATTTGTATTTTTGATGCCATTTAAAAGATGAGCTGAATTTAAAAAAATATGTCCTCAAAATCTGCAATATTTTTGCATTAGTTACAGTACTTTAAATCCTTAAATGGGCACTATGTGTCCTAGACAGCGTAAGCGTAAGAAAATGGAGACATCATAATTTGGAAAGTTAGGAAGATGCTCTTCCATGCAACAGGCGTTACAGTTACTGCTCTTTGGTTCCCGATCTGGAAATAACAGCATTGTTATTAAACAAGCTATTTAACATAAACCTTTATGTTTTCTAATGTTGGTTTTTTGGGGGGTTTTTTGTTTTTTGTTTTTTTTTTTTTTTTTTTTTTTTTTTTTTTTTTTTTTTTTTTTTTTTTTTTTTTTTTTTTTTTTTTTTTTTTTTTTTTTTTTTTTTGTTTGTTTTTTTCTAATCTGTCTGTGTGACCTGGAATACTGCCAATATGATTCAGAAGTCCTGTTCTGCAATGTTTCAATTATAGCTGGGACTGTGCAGGACTTACGGTGACTGAGATACAAATTTCATTGGTAGTAATTCAGAGAAGCCATTCATGCTTTGCTGCTTTTGATGAATGAAACAAACCCAGGCTCATGCAATGATTGGTATCATTCAAAGTATGAGAAATGAGAACAATACTTGAACTAAACCACTAACTGAAACAGGTAAAGTCATTCTATACCTAAATGACCATTCCACAATGAAATGGCTTTCAGGAAACCTAGATGAGCGTGAGTTCTCCAAATAGCCTCATCCCAGCAGGACCAATAGCGATTCAGTCAAGCTGAGCTCAAAAATCCTTTTAGACATTTTTTAATTAATTTCCTTTACCTTCAACTATCCTTTAGCTTAGGCAGTCACCCAGAAAAACCTGGATGAAGCTGCTCCCCAGAACTCAGGTGTCTGGTGTCTGTTTTATACTCCCAATATGGCTGTGCTACTGATTCTTACTAAAACCTTACAATGTGCTCAGCTACCACAGACATCAGAGCCTACACACCTCTAAAACTACCTATTTACAATCCAGTATATGACACAGACATGCCTATGTATGTGGACACATACCTTCTGTAACTTCAACACTAACTGAAAGTTAGACTCCACTGCAAGATTTTAATTGGCAAGAGTTAGAGGTGGCCTTTAAGTGCTTATCTGCTTTTTTAAAGTTAAAAAAAGGTCTTCTGAGATGGTCCAAACTCTCTAGCATTAAACCTTCAAGTTTCCTATCACAGAATAACTGTATCAATTCCTCATTTACCTTTAAAAACTCACATCCAGAAAAGCACTGAAAACGGCACTGTTTGTACTGTACACTTACTACAGACATATGGTTTGTTAACTTTAACTAATGGAACTGAACAAGCACGCATCCATTTATGAAAAACCCTTTCTTTATGAACTTGTATAATCCCTTCACCACTTAAGAACATCAACAAACAAACCACAGAGCACTTAATGTTTTTCCAAGGAAAACGCAGGGAAGGAATCAATTGGAACAGCTTTGTGTTCAAAATCATCTGTGAAGCATCAAAGTTATGTTTGTTGGAATCTGTGCTCCAGCTGTGGAGTTTAGAGCTTTTTGCTTTCTTAATCACGTTCCTTATTCCAATGAGTAAATACTTGGTTCTGTGCATTTACAGAGTCGGAGAATTAATTCATCAGGGACGGCTCATACTCCCACAGCCTTTAAAGTCATTTCCCCAAGAGAACATGTCAAATTTGAAGGTTCAAAGGACTTCTTTTTTTTACTGGGTTTGATAAGTGGCAATTTTTAAAAATAAGTTGTATTTTAAAAAAATAGAAATTATACTCATTGAACTGTGTAGAGAGAAAAAGATGCCTAAAATTACAATTAACCTGCCAACAAATGAAAGCCCCTCACATCCCATTCACAATAAATCTCTCTGATGGCAATATTAAACAATTCTTTAATTGCTGGGAATCCATTTATGAGCAAGTCCTTATCTGTTTTAAAAAGCAGTCAGAATGACAAAAAATCTGAGGCTAACTCAGTTATTCCTGAAATCAGAGGAAGACTAAATTGACTTCAATGACTTTTCGGTAAGGCCCTGTTTTAGCAGTGACAGTCAAGCACTTAAACTACTTTTTGTGTCAGTCTGTGACTCCATACAAAGTATAATATGATTTTGAAGAGCTGCAGAAACCAAATGCTGCACTTTTTCCATAACTTTCAATGATCATGGATTCTGAGTCCTCCTGTTTGACCACCCTTAGGGTGGAAGTGTGGGGCTACCAGGGTGCAAGTGTGGGGCAAGGGGTATTTTGGGGATTTTAAATGCAATATAACTGTTCAGCAGTTGTGAAAAGTCCCCTGCAAGACCTCAGCTTTTACCCTTGACTAAGCAAACTAGGTGACTGGTTTAACTGCCTAAGGTTAAGAAATCAGAATAAAATGACAAAAACCCGTATAATTTGGCCAACTGGGTTTGTTGTTGTTGGTTTTTTTTTCCCCAGAAAAGCATAAAAAGAATTTTCTTTGCTGAATTCAGCTCCCTTGAGAGGTGACTCTACTCAAGAGAAAAGTCTTAGGGGGCTAGTCCCTGACCCCTCCTCTACAGTACAAATGAACAAAGAAGAGAGCTGGGTTCAGTACAACCATTAATGAGGGACCTGCAGAGGGACATGACCCAGCAGAGCACTACAGGAGGGAAGCTCTCCAGGGGCAGTGTATTAGAGGCAGAGAGCAAATCCTTGCTGCCAATCAAGAAATCTGAGGCAGGGCAAAAAGAAATCACCATAACTAAACAGCAGGGAGATAACAACACCCTGTAAAAAGCTAAAAAGTTGGGTACAAATAAAAAATGAATGGAAATAATAACGAATCTAGCACATTAAATGTAAAAACACAGTAAGAGGCCAGAAAAGAATTCAAGGAGGTACTTTGTAAGGTCTAAAGGCTAAGATGCAGTCCTACTTCAAGGACGTCAGGGACAGAAAGATTGCTACAGGGTCTATAGGCCCAGTATACTGTGAAGGCATACAAGGGGTATGCAGAAATGTCAAGACCACAGCAGGCTGTGTTAATTGAAGACATGATAGCACAAATAGATAAAATGAGCCAAAAAACATCACCAAAGAACGCAACTACAGAAGCAGAAATAAGAAAACTAATACTAGTGACACACAGCTTCTTGCTTAAATTTGCCTTCCTATCTGAAGCCTGGAAGATGCTAAATGTGGTATCACTTTTAAAAGATATTTCAGGAAGTTCAGGAGATCTAAAAAAAAATGAGCATGACATCTGAATTGGGCAAATCAGGGAGATCATAATAAAGCATGAAATTAGTGGAACATGAACAAATACGATCTGCTGGAGAAGAAAATTATATGCTCTGCTCTTCTTTAAAAGGAACCTATCAGAATCTCTGAAGGAGTCAACAAACATATGGATACAGGTGGTAAGCTGATACAGTTTACTTTGAATTCAAAAAGACATTTCACAATATATCTCAAAGGAATTATTCTCTTAGGAGACTTGCAGCCAAAAGCTATATGAAAATCTATTACGCTTTCACAGATAATTAACTGCTTAAGAGTTGACAAATGGAAGAGAGGAATAAATGGTCAGTTTTTCAGAATGAATGGTGCTCAACATGGTCTGTGCTGTAAACCTGTGTGGTTAAACTGATTCAACAGCAGGAAAAGTACTGTACCTAACATGGCACCTACTTTCAAAAAAAACCACTCTGGTAGGTGTGCTGCAGAGGGAAAAAGGAAAGGGTGAGTATAAAGTTTAAAAAGCACACACTCTTCATCAGGCTGGGACTGTAGGCAGAATGCAGTTCTAAGAACTAAATTCATCAATAAATTTCCCCAAAATAATCGATGGTACCTACCTCACAAAAGGCAAAAGATTAATAGTTCATTTTCATCCTTATTTGTCTGACCACATTAGGCAAAGCCCTTCTGTAGCTTTAGAAAGGAGAAACACTTTGTAAAATCTTGCATTTACGTTATTTAGATTTTCCTTTCTTTTCCACACTTCACCCTGCCTGCTTCTCACAACACAGGAAATTCTGTTCATATACACTATTCTTCCTATGAAGTTTAAGGCAACATTAGTGAGTTTTCTTGGGACTCTCATGGAAAGCCAAATTTCCCTGTACAGATAGGGCATCTCATATTATTATACTTCTTCAGTTTTACTTAGAAAATTAACTAGCAAATAAAAAATCAGTCATTCTGAAAACAAAGGAAAGAAGTGAAAACATTTCCCTGGCTAGAAATACCAAAGAACACTGCATTTTTTACTTTTTTTTTTTTCAAAATCACATTCATATGACTCCTAGCAAGATTTTTGAAGGACTAATTCCTATAATCCACCAGTTCCTTTTTTTCTTGCATTCTGTATAATGGATCATTTTTATACTTCATACTAAATTGCTGATGATAGATTTCACTATATGTCTAATATTCCTTTTAGCCCTACATTTCAGAAGAAGATAATATGCACTGCTATTACTTCTTTTTCTAAGTACTTTAAAACTCTTTAACAAAATATTCATTCTGCCAAGCTATCTCACTAAAATGCTTCAATGGGTGCATTGGGATTCTGGACCAGCTTTTCAGTAAGCAATAGGATACATAAATTAACTATTTTTAATAGGGAGCTTAGTGCCTTTGCAAAGAGGTTTGTGTGCTCATGTGAAAGAATACAGTATACTTCCAGTTTTGTGAATAGTTGCTTGAAAATTTTGGAAACTTTTGAATGAATCTCTTCTTATGCTTTAAATATAGTGAGCATATTTCATTTCAGCTTAAAGCAGAATTACAGGTCTTCTAGGCAGAGTGACAGCCAGATATACTCTCTGGACTTCTGCTTGCTCATGTCATCCAAGGCTGTGAAAAGACTTAGCTGAGTCAGGCAATGCCAAGAGATGTGGGTCTATTGACTAACTCATGTTTTTCACAGAGCTTATACTGAGGGGATGGGGTCAGAATAAACTCAGCTGTGAAAAAAGAAATTTTTGTTAATAAGTGGTATATCCACAGCAATATGACATTACCAGAACAGTAAATTGACAAAGCCACATACAGTGTCCTCACAAGCACCAACATATAAATGGTCTTTTATAAAGAATCCTGGAATCTGCCACTACCTTTATAAACAATCTTCATGAAATAAAGATGGGGCTGCTTTTGAGCAACAGAGCAATAACACAGAAGAGTCTCGTGCTGAGCACTGCACAGATACTGGCTGAGTAACAGTCTCGTACCTGACCTGGCACCTGGCAATCCAGCCTGTGGAACTGGCAAAGTACCTCCAGTACCACAGGACAACTCTACTGTTGTGGGTGGGGTTTTTTTCCACTCTTCCTTCTGGAGATTGATTGAAAGCACAAAGAGATTGAAGTGAATCTGTCCTTCCTCTGAATCAGATAGATGAAAAATTACAGGTACACTCTACAGCTGCTTTTCTCCATCTAAAGCCTCTCTGACAAGGCAAAGGAAGAACTGCATTTTGGGGCTGACCTATTTCTGGACCAGTTTCAGTCTGTGTAGGGGCGTCACAAATTTCAAACAAAATATAAATGAACACCTGCATCTTTACAAAGTAGCAACTTGTTTCACTGATCTCTCATGCTAGAAATTGTTGTAAGTAACAAAATTGGAGATTTTCATAACATAAACTGAAAGCCTGTTTTTATGCCTTCAGCTTTCTGATATTTCAAATGAAATAACAAGTATTGTTGAATTAGAAAAACTCTGTTCTGGAAGACACAGGATTAATGCTTTTATTTTCGGCTGCATTTCTCTAGCTGAAAGAAATATGCAGCATGATGCTGCTTTCAAGTAATGTAAGGGGTCTTGATAGGGTGACAGTGACACGTTTTCCTGCCTTTCAAGCTGCAAGGACAAATCACTGCGTATTCTGGTAAATGAGCTCAGTGTTTGCATGAGTTTATATTCTCAGACATGAAGAATACAATCCCATCTACTGGAGCATTCAGATCTAAATATTATTATTTCAGAATGCTGCAATAGGCTGAGTCACATCATCCTGAAGATACAAAATAAGTTATAAATAAACACAATGAAAATGTGAATTTGCCTTTTTTAAGGCTTGTGAAAATATTTGTTCGTGATGAATATCAGACGCTTTGAATAACAATGTCTTTTATTTGGTGGCTGTAGTATTAGTGCAGAAGTATTCTAAGTCAACAACTTAATGTGAAAGGGAGAAGGGAATGAACCAAGGAGAAAAGAAAAAGGAAGTTTTGATAACTCTGTCAATAAACATTCAGAATTTTTTTTAATTATTTCCCAACCTCATATTACTTGTATAAGAACAGGGCTGCCTGACACTATTTTCAATGAAAATCAAAATCCTACCACAGCCTAATAAATTAAAAATTACTACAATGCCCTGAGACTAAGTGAAAATAAAAGCTGGCACATAAACATAATTAATTTGGATGGAGTTCCATTTAATTGCACTCAGATGGCTAAGGACTGCTGTCAGTCAGCTCAGCTAACAAATCAGTCTCGTACTCATCAAGAGTTGCTGCATTAGTGAGGCTATAAATGGCAACAGTGCATGTTACTTATTCAGGCTTCATCCATCCCTCAATTTACTGAGGTCAAATTGAAGAATACTGAAACAAAACTCTGCTTTGTGTTAAGGTCTACATGTGAGCAGACTCTTAGGTATAAAATGTGTAAACACAATTACTATGTTTGCACCGTACCATTTTAAGCACAGGTGACTAAACCTAAAAGGAACAAAATAAATCAGAAGGACAATTTGCTGCAAACTGATTCAACAATCACTTACAAAGGGGAACATTGGAAATGCCATTCTAGATCAGACGTGCCTTCCCTGTTTATTGTCAAATGGCAGCACAGAAATAAGAAGAATGCCAAAAGCACAGCTCTAAATCTGATTGTTAATATTCAGGAAAAAGATTTAAAACTTTAAAATTTGATTTACTATGCTAACAAAAATCTTTTTTTTTTTTTGTCTATTATAATTCTACTTCATCCTGATATCCTGCACAATTTTAGTTGTGCAGAGTTTTATTGGTTCTTAAGATATAAGCCTCAACAATTTCTTGCAACGAGTTACATCATTTAACAATGCCCTGGATAGAAATTAATCCCCTTCACTGGCTTCGTATTTCCTTAAAACTCAGTATATTACAGCACAGAGTGCACAAAAATCCCAGCGTTCCCTCTCTAAACCTGTCATTAATTCATATATTAGTCCTTCATACACTAGAACCCTGCATACTCTGACTTATGAGAATCCCAATCTTTTGCCTTTCTTTGGAACACTGTCCCAAGCTCAGCTCACTTCCACCACAGGCCATATCCTTTAAAAACAGTAAGCATGGCTACAGAACAGTTTTATGTAACTGCTCTATCAGGTTTCTGAGGTAATTTTCAATGTTATGCTTCACACACCCATTTTTCTCATTTTGATTGCAACTGTACAATGAAGGTTGCTATTGAACTGACTACAGTAAAATTAAGGTTTCTGCATACTCAACAAAGACATGTCTTTGTAATGGAAGAGACTTTGAAAATCAGAGATCAGGTGAAGCAGTCCATCACTACTCGTAACAATTTTTTATTTTCATTAAATCTGGATCAGAGGCTTAATATACTTTTTTTTTTTACCACAAAAAGTAAGAAAAAATACTCTGTATTAAACACAGTTCTAGTTGTTCTAACAGTTCTCTTGTTTTTTTTTTTGGTTGTTTTTTTTTGGGTTTTTTTTGGTTTTTTTTTTTTGGTTTTTTGGTTTGGTTTTTTTTTTTTTGTTTTTTTTTTTTTNATTTTTTTTTCCCAAAACTTCAACCTTTTGAATTACAGTTATGAGAAATACTTGTCTCTCTCTTTTTTGTTTTTTTTTTGTTTTTTTTTTTTTTTTTTTTTTACAGCTCTCCCTGTTTATGTCAATTCTGATTTCATGCAAACACTACTTAGGTATCAAATAAAGCTACACAACCCATACATAAAAAACTAGATCCACAAGCACTGGAATTAATGAAGCCTGATTTCCCGTAAGTTTGTATTTCAAGTCTTTTAAGTTTTTCCTCTCTGCCCCTTCCCATATCTCCTGCCCGTAGTATTTAGGAGCCCAACTGCTAAAAATTAAAAGACGTGCAGTGTCTAGTCCCAAACAGCATGTGTGCTGATACGTACACTAAGGTGACCAGCACCTGACACCACCTGGACCAAACAATGGACTCAGCTGCAATTCTGTCTCTCAGCGTAGAAACTAATTTAGTTTTTTTTATCTCTACTGGGCCACTGTTTTTCATACAACTTGTTGCAATTCCATGTCGTCATCTAAGACCACCCTCCAATCAAACACAAGTTGTAACGGGGGAGTGGGTGCCTTACTTAGGAGCAGAAGAGTAAGAATACCTGACGGACCACAATATGATCCTGGAAGTCCTATTACTTGATAAAACTAAGCTAAAACTATGACATCTATTTTTTTGTTCTGGTTTTTAGTCTTCAATGACAGTTATGGATTACTTTCCAGAGATAACTGAATGTTCTAGGTCCACAGCAATGAAAAGGCTCCACGAAGCACAAGTCCTTAGGAAATATCCTCCAGTTTCGGTTTCGCTCATTAAATCAGTTTAAAATTAGTGCAGCACAAAACTTCAGCACCCAAGCTTCTTTCTTCCTATCTTTCTCCTTCACATTCAAAACTTGTTCAGTCAAAGGAAAGTAGTTCACATCTCCTAACGCTGAGTCCTTGAGCCCAGCACGGTGCCTACTGGGCACAGAATGAAGGGGGTTTCAGGTACTTCAGCTTTCTGGGGTTATCAGAGACAGCAGCGACCACAGCTCAAACGCAGGGCCTCATAGAACTCGGGGTACATCTAAGTATCAATAATGAACACTACATCTACACACATCGCTGAAAACGACAACAAATAGCGCTACCTGAGACAGGACACACTCCGGTGTGCCTGGTGTTTTAGGAAACAGCAGGGCAAATTCTGGCTGGACCAAATTGGGTCTCCTATCTCTGATCAGTACAACTCCTATCTCTGATCAGTACAACTCCCTAACTGGATAAAGGAACTTGACCTTGAGGCACACACTGGCTGTTGCCTACACCCAAAGCCTTGAGAAAGTTTATACACAGTCACACTAAAATTTGTTTCCTATGTTTTTTTTAAATAAGATTTGGACTTCTGAAACAAACATTCATGATCTCTATGACAGATGCACATATGCCCAATACAAAGTTCTTGAATGGGAGAACACTCGCTTTGGCACACCTTCTTAATTAGATGTGAAAGAGATTACAAATCAGATGGCATTGGTCCCCGAAAGAAGTTATTTCACATGACCTGAAAGTCCCTGACAGAGCTCAGAACAGGACTGCAGTCAGTGTCAGTTGTCACAGGTTGAACTGAATAGTTTGAAGTAGAGTAGAGACAGTTTCCCAGAAGCTAAAAATATATTTCACGGCTTTAAATTACTTTCAAAATTACATTTCTCAAAAAAAGAGATGCTTCACACTATTCTGTTTTAAGCAAGAAAGCAAACACCTTACAGTTTAGTCTCTTTTTCAAAATTAAATAAATGAAACAGCAAAATGAGTGCTGGATGTGTACCCAAATACCACCTTAAACAGCTCACATTTGGATATATATGCACATCAGTCCAACCAGTTTGTATTTCACATTCATCTTAACCACGAATTCCAAGCTCGTAACTCACTTTACTGACCAAGGTAAGCAGAAATGTACCATTGATCAATATGTTTTAGTATTTTCTGAAACTATTGCTTATGATTTTGATTTTTTTTTTGTTTTACCATCTTTAAGTAACTTCTTATTGCTCACAATTGCAGTAGCATGTGCAGCATGAAAAGAAGAGAGGATCTACTCTGTTAAACTTTTAAAACATAAAAAAAAGTTATTACCCAATGGAGTTTGCATTACAGAAGAAAAAAGGATGGAAAAAAGAAATGAGCATAAAGTAGGCAAATGTCATATAAATAGTACAATTTCCTATACATCATGTTTGTGAGATTGTTTTCTGGTTTTGAAATACAGTATTTTTCTTAAGTCAGATGGAAACGTAAAAAATAACTACAAAAGAAAGCATAATAACAATCTTGTTTTCTGGTCACTTTTTTGGACTAGACGTTTTAAATTTATTTTGTGAGATGGCAAGTCAAAAAAGGCAGACTGTTTTTTCTGATGGACAAAGTACTTCTGAAAATGTTCCATCTTCAAATTCCCTTTAAAAAATTGATGAAAGAAAAAAATTCTTTTTTTTTCTTTTTTATCCTGTGTCATTACAAAAACTCTAGAATGCAGATATATTTTCTTATGATATATATTATATATTTCTTATATATTTCTTGTCTTCAGAACAATTCCAGAATGTTGAAACAATAATACTAATATTTAAAAAAAAAAGATTAGTGCAAAACTAGCTACTATTTTCTAAGAAACAAATAAAATTCCTCCCTTTTTTTTTTTTAAATTCCACAGCAAAATACAGCATACTTTGTTTTGGTATGTGGAAAGTATATGCCCTTTACCAGTCTCCCAGTACAAAAACTAAGATTAATGTGTATGTTAGCATGACTGAAATGAGAACCCAGACAAATATACACATAAAGCACGTCACCCAACTTGAGCCTCAAATGAAATTCCTCATTCTAATTATAATTCTTTAAAAAAGTTACTCTTTTATTACTGGCCTGAGGCAAATTCAAGCGAGATTATGCTTCTCAGGGGAAAAGAAGCATTTTCTGAAGAAAACATACAGCTTATCTGAGTATGCTGTAAAATCTGAAGATGTTTGTCCTCTGAGTCACATTAGCACAGTTCAGAGAATGCTACAGTTCCTTCTCTAGTGCCTGTATCACCTGCATACATGAGATTAATACCTGTTTTGTGATCCACTTAAGCTTTGTATTACTAAAACTTAGCTCTCTAAAATTTGGTTGTGATGGTTCTATCTTTTATTAGACAATTTTAAGCAGTCTTTAGTAGCTTTGATTAACTTAAAGACTTTAACAGGTCCTTATGACTCCACTTTTTGATTTCTAACTTCATCTTTTTGACCTTTATGAGTCTCTATGGTCTAATTCTCCTGTATCATATTGATTTATGGTTTTCTATAGTCAGTGAAAATGCCTTCACTGCTAAGTCTCTGGTCATCCATTTTCATGTATTGAGTGCACTTAAGCAAGAGATGCATCTTTAAGATATCATCGTGGTTTTCTCTCTGTGGAATATTTATATGCATCAAAAGATTTATCATTATTATTTTATAAAATAAGTTGGAAATAACGGTAGGGAACTCTACTGAGTCCTGGTAAAAAATATTCAAGTGACTTGGCTGATACCTGCTGCAAGACAGATGAAGTCAAGGAACCCACTGATGAGCGACATGCAAAAAGACAAACACAGGCAGTAGCTGCCTGCTGTGATATCGCAGCCTAGGAGCAATACAGTCAAACTAAAAGGAAGAAATACTGTTCATTAAAAATTATGTGGTAGAAATCACTAGGTGGACACAGACAATAGCCATTAATATAGTAAAAGCTGCAAAATAAGGACAGAAAAATAGATTAGGATTGGCTATATTGCAGTCTCACAGCCAGGTTGCAGATTGGAAAACACAAGAGGCAGGCTCTCCTAGGAAATTAAATGTGGTCCCCTGATACTGCTGGCAAGCACACTGTAAGACTTCCTTTCTTAAGTCTTATAAAAACAGTTGTTGTTTTTGTTTTTCTCCCATGATTCCCTATTCAAAAACGGTTCTAAAAACAAAGAATTGGCACCGTTGAAAGGGGTCCCAAGACAGCATTTAGTCCATCCTACACCTCTGATGCATCAAATATTTCTTTTCATTTCAAGATGAAATGAAGCCTAACATAGTTACTGTCTTCTTAAATAACATGTTCTCCAGTCCTCCACCCTTTTTTCCTTCTCCTCTCTACAGGCCACAGACACTGAACTATTCAGCTGCAACTCATGCTGCTCATATGTTGTGAAAGTTGCACAGAATTCATCCTCACTGAAGAAGGTAAACAAGAAACCTGGACAGTCTCTTTATAGTTTAAAGCTATCATTTAATGGTTGAGACAACCAGACATTTTAAGTCCCTAAATCTACTTCCAACTATGCTTTAATTCACATGGTAAATGTATGGCTCATAGCATCTTTTACTCCAGACAAAACAAACAGGAGATAGTATAGATTACGACCACTTTCACTGCAATGGGTCCTGAGATTTTTTAGCTTCTCAAGTTCTCAGAGACAGGATAAAAGTTTTTTGAAATAAACTAAGTCCAAACTAAATTCAATATTTGGAAAGATACATACCTACTATAATAAAACCAAAAATTTGGCTGAAGCAGAAGAACATCCGACAAATAAATTTCATATTCATCCTCCTCATTCATAAGACTTTATTAATATAAATATTTAACCCATTCAACAATTACGAGAAGGCATAAAAATATTTCTGATTGCACTTTCTTACACTAATGAAACAAACTCTGAGGAGAAATAAAGTACTTTTTTCTCCAGCTACACTTAGTGACAAGGTCCTGCCACGGCTGCAAAGTCTCTGAGTCAAGACAGGTAACTCAAAGGTTCAAATTCAGTGAAACTTAAACTGAACACAGACTTTGTACCACAGTCCTTTGTCTTGCAAGAACACCAGGGTTTATAGAGGGTTTCTATGCTGGATGGCTTTCCACTGGTGCCTAAGTTTTAGCAAGATAACTATGTACCCCAAAGCTTGAAATGATCAACACAATAATTTTCTAATAAATAAAAAATCTCCAGAACATTTCCACAGCTGAACTAGTAACTATTCTGTGATGCAGCAGAGTATGTGCTATGACTGTTAATAAATTACAACCCCCAATACCATTAATCTCTAATCAGTTATAATAAGAAATTTTTACACTAAAAGTTTTCCTACTTTCCTCATGGAGCTTTTCAAGAAAATTGGAACACATATGTTTGATTTAAGACCATGGGAAGATTCTCTGCAAAATAAAATGCTGCTATATTTCAAGAACATTATTATAGCATAAATAGGAACAAATGAGAGAGAAAACCTTCATATTGTGCTCTTTTCAGTGCCAGTCAGGAAGGTTTAACAATAGATCTACACCATATGTCTTCTTTTTTTCATGTACCATGAGAGAGAGACAACTATTTTGGAACACTTGGTAGAATTCTAAGTTATTAGGTTAATTCTTAAAGTTCAACTGAAATAAAAGAACAAGCCTGTTGGATGTTTTTAATTTACTGAAAATGCAATTCTATCACCAGAATAAATTTCAGAAAGAGAAATATCCTGGGAAAATGCACAAAATCTTCAAATTAGAAAAAGGTAATAAATTATCCTTTCTTTAGTACTAAATTACTGCCAATCTAACAAATAGACCACAGATAAAGACAAACCTCAGAATTAAGTCCCTCTGAAATTAAGACACGCAAAAATTGGTTTAATTGTTAAAAGAAAAAAAAATTCTTCTGCCTCTTCACCTACCACCTATGCTTGTTCAGATATAAGAAAAATCCCCTACATGTTTTACGGTATGTTTCTCTTAATAAATTGGGTATCCATAAAGCACTTCTACTCATTCAAATCATCCTACTGTAGCTTCAAAGCCTAACAGCTGCTAGGCTGCTGCTGTGCCAAGATCACTACTGCTGTCCAATCTCACCTCAGCACTTTCCTGGTGCTTCCATGCATTCACTGATCGGCTCCTTATGTATTTAGATATGAAAATTAGTTTTTTTCTCTGCTGTACAGAACCTAGTACACTGGAGTCCTGGGCTCATAGATAGGGTTCCTATGTACTCTGGTGATAAAAACAAAAACCAGCACAAACCTGCAAGGACACATCTACATCTGCACCAGCCTTGCCTCAGGAAGCTTATAACTTAGATGACAGTGTGAAAAAGCTGAATTATATATATTTCTGATTAATAAATTGTGTGGATTTCAGCACACACAAGCAACACAGAGACAGAAACAGTCTGGTGACTACTCATGTTAGGGGTACGGCTTATAGACATACACAGGTGCATTGCGGGCATAGAGCATTAGTGATAGAACAGGTGCAAATGGGTTCAAGTTGTGCCAGAGGAAGTTTAGATCGGATATTAGCAAAAATTTCTTCACTGAAAGGGCTGTCAAGCACTGGAACAGACTGCCCAGAGAAGGTACAGAGTCACCATCCCTGGAGGTATTTAAAACACATGAAGATGAGGCTCCTGGGAATACGGTTCAATGGAGGAGCTGGCAGAGCTGGGTTAATGGTTGGAGTTGGTAACCTTAGAGGTCCTTTCAAACTTAAATGATTTTATGATTCTATGACATAGAGACATCCAAGGCACATGGCCATAGATATTTGATGAAGTGAAAGCTGAAAATTACTTACCACGCTGCAGCCAGGACAGTCAGGACCATTTTCACATGTCCTGCGTCGTGCCTGGATCCCTCCTCCGCACTGAGCAGTGCACCTCTCCCAAGGCCCCCAGCCCGTCCAAAACACGTGAGGGGGGCACAACAAGTGCTCATTGCAGTACCTGTGAGAAGAGAAACAAGGAGGCAAAGAATCTATTTATTATCAAGACAAGACCTCCCCCAAAACCTCCCTCATTTGCATAATTCAGATAGATGTTTGTGCAGGGAAATATTTTATATAAAGGGCCTCTCCCTACTCATTAAGCACTGCACTAACAGTTGTCATGCTACACCGAGTGTCTAAACATTTGAGTGGGGTTTTTTTAGGTTGCAGCTTTGTGGGTGGAGCATTGGTTTGATTTATTCAGTGACTTGATACAATCCATGCAATGCAGCCCTGCAGTCGTACTGCGATCACGTAACCAAGATTAAAAACTACTTTATTAAAAGCAGTTGTGGCTATCCCTCTGGGGCAGTCAACCAAACGGAAGGCAAACATTCATGCAGGCAGTCTTTTATCAGTCTCCAGCTAAGAATTGATTAGGATCCATCTCTCTCGTGTTCAGATAGCTACACTTGCTTTTTGCTTTTCACAGCGTCTCTGCTTCTAGGGCAAAATAAAAGCTAAAACATTGATTCTAGGCATAAAGAACTGTACTTTTAAAATAATATTATTACTTTATCTTTTAAAGGGTGTTTTTAGATTCTATAATCTTTGCAGGATTTCCCAGTAGGCTGAAAACTGATTCAGAGGCTTAGTAGGTTCTTGAGGAAAGCACTACTGGGTTGTCATTATTGTAACAAGACATTCAGACATGTGCGAAGGTCCCAGCTTCAGCTGATTTTTTTCACTTTTTGTAGAAACCTTAGATTCCTGATTTTTTGAGTGTGCCATACAATAATTCTAGCCATAGCATATGCTGCTTTATGAGGAACCTCTACCCAGGTCCAAAGGATTTTGCACACATCAGCAAGTGTGACTGGGGCTCTCTAAGAGACCCAGCTGTTACTTAGATGAAGCAAAGATGCAGCATAGTCAGGAAACAGACAACCCTAAAGAAATTCTCTAATATTTTATGGATGCATCTGGGTAGCTCTAGTTCCAATACTGACTGTCCCAAATAAACAAATCAATCTGTTACAGTATTTCCTCAGTTTTTACACCATACATCCAAATTCCAATGTCTTCTTGCCCTTCTAACAAGTTTTCATCTCGTCACTCTTCTACAGCAAAAACTGACTTTAATACTCCAGTTATTCATTTTCTACAAAAAGAGAAAGGACAGCATGAACAGTTGTCATTTTCAACAAGAATAACCACAACAATTTTTTTGTTTGTTTTCAGAAAACCCCAATATCTGCAAGTTCCAATTCTTCATTATCAAGAAATTTGAACATTTGGAACCTCTGTGGAGGGCAAAAAAGTAATGGTGGTGGTGAAAGTAACACACAAAAGTAGATTTATTGCATATGCTGGAGCCTAAAATTCAAACTTTGTCCCTAGGTCTGGGCAACTCCATCAAAATTTAAAGATTGGTAGTGGAGTTAATAGGGGAGTGACATTTAGCTTTCTGCTTCTGTATAGTTAAAAAAATTATTCACAGCGTGTATTGACCTTTCCTCTGGAAATGGAGGAAAAAATGCCTGACCCTCAATATTTATGAATCTGGTGTCAGAATTCTTCAGTGCGTGATTTGGGTACACACATTACAGTTCACATTATGCCATCATTAAAGATACATAGGAATGTTCTGTGCCTGGATATTCTTCCCCTAGAACTCCAACTGCACACATTCTTTATCACAGGCAGTCATTTATGTGAATGTGTGTGATAGTTTCTCTCTGTGATCATTTGCTGAGAATGTGTAGTCAATAAAATATAGATGTAACATCAGCATTTATTTAGTCAAATTAGTACATACTTTGCATAATTTCAGTTCTTAATGAAGATGTGTTAAGTTAATTTGGGACGCACACAGAGGCTAAAGCAAGTCTGCTATGAAGTTGAGAATTACCAATACTCAGCCATGCAAAAGTAAAATTAAGGAACTTGTCTTGCCTTAAAATAATGGCATGCACAGTGTAGCTATCTACAAAAGAAGTAGTCATCTGAACTTGAGCAACAGCTCATGGGAAGAAACAGCCCTGTTAAAAATATGATTTATGTCACCCTAAAGCAAAGGTCATATAAATACACCCCTCGATGTACAGGTTGATTTTCATTGACTTTAAACACTACATGAGAGACAGACATCTAAGCGGCCATTACTGCCAATGGAAATTTTGTCAATACAAGCTGGGGAGACTAGAATGATTGATTTGAGGAAATTAAGGAATATGCAGCAGAAGGACACAAATTACTGTTCTCCCCAGCCTGTATTGACTAAATTTCTACAGACCACACCTGACTCACTCATAAACATTCAGACTCATGAACACCTGAAGTTAGGTATGACAGATCTCACTTTGAGGACAGTCATGCCACTGTGCAGTGGCTCTTTTAGTGTCTATGTGCCTGACCTCCCACTCTCTCACTTAAGCAGGAGACAGAAAAGAAACCTAATAACAGTGACCCTTCTCAGTAAGCACTTCAAAGGGCTGGCAATTCTGTTATCCAACACTAATTAAAGATGCAGCTGAAAAAAAGCCCTAAAATCTCTATGCAAACTACTTCAATTTAGGAAACAGGTTTTTTTTTTTTAAAAAGTCAACAGCAGAACGGTCATTTTTTCCTTTTTTTTCAGGAAAACAAACAAAAGGAAAACAGACCAAAAACCAACACAGCATACAAGTAGAATCTTATTTTCATTTCAGCCAGCCAGCCTCTGAAAACATCAGGTATGTTTTCACAGCTAGAGACATCCCTGCAATGGATCTTTGAGAACTGTGCTACAGCATGGGGCTTTGAGCCAAGTTTCATTATATCTGTCCTTGGCTGCATTTCAAGTCACTCAGCAACCCTTTCTCCCTTTTGCTCTTTCTTCCCATCTTAATTTTGTTCTCAGGACCCACAGGGCTAACATTTTACAGTAATTCAACAAAACATGCAATGCAAGAAACTTGAATCTGTGAAACCACTGCCCTCTCCCCTAACCTAACTGCAGTGAGGTCAGAATGGAGAACAACCTAGAGAAATGTGTGTTTTGTACAGTGACCTTCCACATTTCCCTTGAAGTGAACCCAAGTTCAAATGCCCTAATAAAGGAATTGTCATACTGGGGGAAGGGTGAATATCCTCTGTCCAGCTGTATCCACTGCTACTAGTGCCTAAGCAAATTTTATGCTCACCATTTCAGTACAACTGGCGTTGTTTCTATAAAGATCTCAATCTTTAGTAAGACATCAATTTATTCAATGTATTTCAGTGCTGCTATCCAGCACTGAGTACTACAGGCTAACTACATGACAGTTACAAATACGCCCTTCTTATTCCACAGAGAGAAGTTATTTAAACAAATACTTCTTAATTTTGAACTGTATTATACTACCATGTGTTTAAGAAAAACAAACTAATCTTCATCCCTGTCTGCCCCTTCCTATGCAATGTACTGTTCTGTGGTGGGTAGTTGTGGTTACCAGCTGGTGATTTACTGGGATGCACAGATTATACTGAGGCTGATGGGAATGCCAGATTCCTTTAATTGAAGGCAGGCGCACAACGTGCACACGCCCTACTGGATTGAGATTGTTGCACTGACAGAAATACTCATCCAAGAGACCGTGGAAGGTGGCATGTGGTCCCAGGGGCTTCTGTGGAAGAGGAGGCAGCAGAGAAAGCAAGGAGGATGGGAACAGACACGTCCCAGCAGACAAGACATCCATGGGAGTGCAAGCAAACCAAAAGCCTTGTGGTGTTTAATCTGCCCTGCTGAAGTGGACTGGGTTTCTTCACGCTGCTCAGAAACAAGCAGAGCTACACAGAGCAGGCACTTGACTCTCAGCAGTTTGTCTTTCTCATGGAAACAAGCCTAAAAGCTGAATGTTTGCTGAGAACTGTGTACAAAATAATGTGACAATATGTACTGCTTCTAATCGTTTTATACATCCCAAAATATCCAGGGCTTTCAAACTTCTATTCCTCGTCTGCAGCCAGTTTAGTTTTCTAATTGCCATGGTTTTTTTCTTTCCGTTCTTTCCTGTGTAATAAAAGATAAGGACATCCACTGAAAGCAAGGGATTCTCATTTTAACATCCCTCATTTCTGCACAGATAGGAGGGTGACCAGTGGACTTAATCAGGCCATATCTACAGCATCTTCCACAGAAAGGACAAACATTGTCACTCCATGATAATGTCAAGACAGGATACTACAGACTCTATAAACTAAGATCTAGAGAATTTCCAGCATCTTCAGTGAATATTTCTTATACAGGAAAAATCAGAAATACTAAGCCCCTAAGGAATTCATCAGGATGTCTTCCATCTGGGGTCTTAACTACAAAATTATTATCTGATTAGTTTTGTTACAATGTTATTTTTACTCCCTCTCCATATTCTGTCTAAATGCACATCAGCTGCACTTTTGACCTACTTCTACAAGGGGAATTTGCTTTGTAATATGAGTGTTTGCTGCTGTGTCTCAACTGCTTTCCCCCCCTTCCCACACGCCTCCCTAGCACCAGAGCATGAAACAGTTTAACCTATCTTCAATGCTTTAAATTGGCAAATATTGCCATTGATTTCAAGGGAATGGCCAGCAAGCACAGAGCTGCCCGATACAATAGTCATGATAGGATCATGGCTTTCATGAGGTAAAACAAATGTATTCTAGACAAACATTTAGCTCTTAACACATGAACAAATATTCTCAAGCTGAATATGCATTCACATCTGGAGGTAAATTTACCTCAGATATACGCTGCCTTTTCTGTGTTTGCTTTCTATGGAGTTATGTACTGGATTTCTACTGAAATCACTGTTTGTTGAAAAGCCGTTTCAAAGTTTGGCACGTAGACGGCTGTGGAAACTGAATCCTATATTTATACCCCTGAACATGTGAAGGTGATTAGAGTACGCACGTTTACAAAGACAAATGCACACAATGTGTAAACCAACTAATTAAAATTTTTGCTAATACTAAACATATATGCATTTTACGTATGAGCTGGGTCATTAAAAAAGTAAACTGTTAGGCTATTTAAAAACATTGGTTGATTTAAATGAGAAAATCTGAGAAGTTGCTTACTGGCACTTTGGATATGAAACCAGTCAATGTTTCTCAGGAGTTACATGTCATATTTGTTCAGCCTGCCTAAATGTACTGGGCTCAAAGGAACTGTTTCCATCTGGTGCAGATGTAACTCAATGAGAGTGAAACAGTGAAATAAGACTGCTGTAAATGCTGGTACTCCATTGCCCTCACAGCTCAAAACTCTCTACAAGCTGGCAGAGCCATGAGGACATTCATAAAACTCTAATGGCCCTAACCATCTTCACCTGGGACCTCCACCTATGCCAACGGGCCAAGAAGCTCTATTTAACCTGATCCTAACCCTGGCCTGTGGCTTAGCTTCTTACCTGGACTTCAGGCTTCTCTCATTGCCATGATGTGACCTAGGATCTAAACTCTTGGTTGGATCTGGTCACGATCTCCAGGCTTGCCCTGCTCCCCTGCTGCGGGTGATGGGATGGGCCCTGGCTGGCAAATGTCCCAGGACTTTCTGCTTTTTACAGCTCTGAAAAGATTTATCCAAGTACTTGGCTTAACACTGACAAAAATCCTGGCAAATAACTGATGCCTCATTCCTCTAGCTGCTTTAAGAATTATTTGACAAAATTTCCTAACTTACCGCACCCTCTGGAAAAAAAAAATGAAGTACTTAAAAAGATAATTAAAAGTATCAGGACATAACATGGAAAACAAACAAAACCAGGGTAGAGGCAGGAAGGTCAGCTGTGAGCAAGCTGTGAGTGAGAAAGGTGTGGGGCTATTGGGAGTGAAGGGTCTTTCAAAGAGACAGGAAACAGTGACAGAAGAACTCAGAGAGAAAAAGGCATCCTGCAGTAAACTCACAGGCACATTCATCCCAGATTGCTGCTGAACTGGATGAAGACAGAAAGGACAAATAACCTGCAGGCTACAAAAGCAAAGCAATACAAGCTTATTGTTCCTTCAGAACTGTTGCATACCAAAATTCAGTCCTTCTGGGCTACTACTATTTCAATTCATCATAAGTCAATTTCCAATTAGTAACTGCTTTTACAGTGCAGCCATTGTCTTAATGCTCCTATAATTGAGAAAGTATTTCTCACGGTTTTCTTTATTTCTGTGAAACTTCTTATCAGAATATTATTTCATGTTAAACTAAAATGAACAATTACTATTACCATCTATGGTCCATCACCCAGAAGTCTCTCAAAACTAAATTATTTTTTTCTATATTTAGTCTTGTTGTGTCCTGCCCTGGACTGACCTCTCAGTTCAGGAAGATCAATAACTGTTTTTCAGGCTAGGACAGAGCTAAATAACAGCAGATACGATTTATGTTTGGTGGTGATGGCTTTTTGGTTGGGCAACCTATTTTCAGAAAGCAATTTACAAAATAACAAAATCCTCTCCTCTGCAATGAAATGGTAAATATTCATGGCCTTGAAACAGTGAGAAATGTTCACTTGTTCTGTGATACTGATCCTTTACATTTCAGAGTTAGAAAGACCAGGTCCCTGATGCTCCGTTAATACATAAATGTGTGATGCAACCGTGCTTCAATGAATCTCCTAATCTGAAGAAATGCCAGAGTTGGTGTTTAATTAAATGCCTCACTGAAACTCTTCATAAAGGTTCCTGAATTGAGTTTACATCCCACAGCAATATAGGATACTACATCATCCATACAGAAACACTGAAGTAAACTGTGAGTGCTTATTGGGAGGAAACGTATTCACATACATCTCTTGGAATGGATGGCTACAGGATTCCAAATTCTCACACCAATGCTAGTCTTCTGCTATCTAGCTTTCTGGTATGCCTCTGGAAACAACATAATGCATACAAGAGCTGCAGTTCATCTGAATATATTTTAGCATGATTTAAAGAAATATTTAATTCTTGTTAAAACTGTGAACAAAAAAATTAGAGATGCATGTAGGGTCCACGTAAATTAGAGATGTAATTAGGGTGCACATAAAATGGAATGAAAGGCCTGAACTTGACATTCTGAGCTAGTGACAAAACACTTAGTCTGCCAAAGCAGTACATGGTGAAATCAAAATCTGAGCTAACTTGATCTGCTTGGGGGTTAAAAAACACATACAAACAATTAAAAAAACCCACCAAGCCTGAAACGTTACTAAAGCTATTTGAGCTCAAGGTGTATTCTATTTATTGAATAGAAAACAAAGCCCTTGAAACTTCCTTCCATGTTATAGAAATGCTTAATTCATTTACAACAGAAAAAATGAACTCACAGCATCAGTAACACAGTGCTGTGACCTTATTATATTTTGCTCTGAATTCCAGGTCTTGAGGCTGGGTGAGTTACAATTCAAACACAGTGCAATCAATTTTCAAGGAGAATCAATTTTCAGGGTCTCAAGGGACAGCAGCACATTGCTTCAGCACAATTCTCTGGCACTTCCAGGAGCTCTCAGGCGGCTCAGGAGGGATGAAGCTAAGCGAAAGATGAAAGATCTGCTGCAGACCCACAGCCTCGTTAATGGGAATACTGTACTGTACAGCAGTGAAGTTAAGAGAGAGCGAAAGGAAAGGGAGTGGAAAACCAAGGCAAATAAAGGAGAAAATGTCCTGTGGAATACAACTGCTCAGAAGAAATTAAAACAGACAATAGAAAAAAGATAACTCACCTCTCCTCACGATTCTGTCCCACACAGACGCGTCCTCCATGTCGAGGGGTTGGATTGCTGCAGGAACGCTGACGCACTTGAAAGCCTATTCCACAAGTGGTACTACACGGTGACCAAGAAGTCCACGGTGTCCAGCCTCCATTTCTGGTAGAATAAAAAGCTCAGGCTCTGTCATCTGTTATACATAGCGAATGGCTGATTAGCTGTGACTGACAGCGGAATCTGGCCTATTACTATTTCTGTAGAAGTCATTAGTACTGCATCGAGTTCCATTTCTTCAAGAATACTGAACCAAAATAAAGGTGCTCTGATATTCCACGTTCCATGCTTTGTAATCAGCAACTGCTAAAATTATCTCCTCACACAAGAATTACAAAGATATGAAGATATTTAGTTGCTTTTGGTCACTTTGTTCTGGGTAAACTACATATGCAAACTCCTGTATCAACGTTCTGAAGCTAACTTTTAATTACATATTGTTTTCAGGGAGATTAAAATATCAAATTTTGCTACCTCATCTAAAAGGAAAGTGATTAAAGCCTGGAGGAAAAGGAGGCTCAGAAGACACCATATTGCTCTCTACAACTACCTGAAAGGAGATTGTAACGAGGTGGGGGTTGGTTTCTTCTCCCAGGGTTTTAACAAGTGACAGAATGAGAGGAAATGGCCTCCTGTTGGAGGCAGGAGAGATTTAGATTGGATATTAGGAAAAAATCCTCCACCAAAAGGGTTGTCAAGCATTGGAGCAGGCTGTCCATGGAAGTGGTGGAGTCACCATCCCTGGAGGTATTAAAATACTTGCAACTGTGGTGCTTGGGGTTAGTGGTTTAGTGGTGGACTAGGCAGTGCTTATTAATGGTTGCACTCAAGCTTCTTTTCCAGCCTAAATGACCCTATGACACTAAAATAAGAGTTAAAATGCATTAATTCTGAATTTCAACAGGTTACTCTGATGTCAATACCTTGCTTGTAATGTAACAAAAAAGCTAACAGAGTTTACATGCTGTACCTTGCATTTGTGAACGTTTAGAAAGGATGCTCCTATCCCTCCCCAATATACCCTAGAAAAAATACTATAGACCAAACAAATTTCATATCCTGTTCTAGGCAAAAAATAATGATGCATTTCAGTTGTTATCAAAACCTTTAAATGGCTAGCTTGCAGTTTTTGTACTGGTAGAACACAAACAGAAATAAAGAAAAATAAAACTAAACTATAATGAGCTTTTGATATTTCATCATAAAAGCAAAAGTTAAAATAGCGCCTCCCTAATTTTAGCATGGTTAACAGAAGATGTTAAAACAGTAGTGTAATAATGCCAAAGGTAGAATGTGAATCCAGTCACAAATCACGTTCCAAATTCCCTTCTAAACCTGACAGCTATTGATCTATTGTTCACTATCTCACAGCATGCTTATCTTTTCTACATTCTCCTGACCTGATGTTATATAATATATTGTTATATTTTAAATATTTTTCCTAAAATTGACTATTTTCACTTACAGAGCTTGCAGTTACCTTGTGAAGAAATGTAATCAGTTTTAGTCACTATCATGATGTGATTGTGATGTTAGAAAAAAAGACAAAAAGCAGAAAGAATCACTGAAAATAGGCAGAATGCACCAGTATATGTTTCATCTTGCAGTTACAGTAGGTATAATGTAGGTGTATAATGTTTTAAACATGAACTTCTGAGGCAGTTCCAAATATGTAATGTTCTGAGTCTCTTTGAAATGATCTGCTCTCACTGATTTTCTCTGGGAGTGGTTAAGTGCCTGAAGAAGACAAAAGAGTGGCATAAGAGTCCTATACAGACTGATAATAGAACTTGCTATCATGGTACAACTGAAAGATACAATGAAAACATTTTTCCAGGGCAGAATGGGGGGCAACAATGGTAATATGAGACCTCCAAAAAAGTAAGCCATTCTAACGTCCAGAAAATAAAGTTGTATGAATTACAGAACTGAGAAAAAGTATCATACTTTGGATATTATCTAACATTGATTTCTTTTCTTTCAGAGCTTTTGTTAAAATTAGCTGAGGACAACATTATTTGGTACACAGCATTTGAAATGACTCTCTGCTCTCTGACTCATTCTCTCTGCTACAAAGTCTGAGAGAAACTTTCTAATGTCCCATTTGGCCTTTCATGCACAGAACAGGATCAGTAGATTTCAGGTGAGATTTCAAAGGGTAGGTTTTCTTCTGATTATGTTAAAAACGTTTAAACCACAAATGATAGAACCTGGAATTGTCTTGCATACCTGGAACAGTTGGCAATCTCCATGGTTGGTCCTTCACACAGCCATCCTCCACACTGAGGAGCAGGACTGTCACACACACGTGTCCTGCAGAGGCAGGAGCCAACACTGGCACCGTCAGTGTGGGTGCAAGGTTTCCACTGTGACCATGTTCCAAAATGTCCATCCACTGTCAGATTCCTCATCTAGAAACAAACACAACAGAAAAGCTTACCTGAGGCTTGACAGTTCCTTCACACAACCTCTTTATTCTGCTGTGCATGAAGGTTTAGCCTTCAGCCACAAACAATAAAAGCCCCCACTTTAGATACATGTCTTTCTGCAGAGAGACATCTTGCAGACAGTGATCTCCCCTTTACTCCTGTAGCTGCAGAATTTCCACAACTTCCGACCAATCTGAGCCACTGGATGCCACCACCATAACAATAACAGTAATCACAGCTAACTGTTACTTTTCACATGCTTGCCTACTTTTCCATTGTCTTCTGATGACAGTATTCCCTACTTCCTAAAATTTTCCTGTGAAAATGGAACCTAGATACTGACTGTAAAACCCAAGGTCAAAAGGAAGAGCCAGCAGAGGATAAGGAAGAAGTGAAGAAGAAATTCTCTGTGAGGATGATGAGACACTGGAACAAGGTTCCCATGAGAAACTGTGGATGCCCCATCCCTGGAAGTGTTCAAGGCCAGGTTGGATGGGGCTTTGAGAGACATGGTCTAGTGGGAGGTGTCCTTGCCCTTGGCAGGGGGATTCAAACTAGATGATCTTTAAGTTTCCTTCCAATGAAACAATTCTGTGATTCTATGATGCTGTAATAGTCCAGGGTAGCAAAACTGGATCAATTAATCTCCATGATTGTTGGGTTGTCCTGTCATGTCAGGACAACCTAGGGCTCGGAGCTGCACAGAACCCTGCACCGGAAAACCCCTTGCTGTGCCATGTTCCCCCTATACAAATGTGTATTGGTTTACCCCGGTTTCTCTTTTCCCCCTGCGATGCCAAGGGTTATGTGCTGGCCCCGGGCTCCTTCCCTTCCTATTGGCTGTTGCTGTAGGCTCCTCCCCCGTTCCCCTAAAACAAGCCAGCACAGCTGCCCAAGAGAGATTAGCTGCTGCGACCGAAGAATAAACCCCTGTGCCGCCCGCAGCATCTCCGCTCTCACCTTTCCTTTGTTCTCAGGGTCCAGGGGGGTCCAAGTCAGAGCCCCAGTGGACGTAGCTGCTTTGCTTACAGAGCACGCTGCCAGAAATCGCGGCAAGCACGGACTGGCTCAAATCGTGATCGCAGGCACGTTGCTGAGCAGCCACGGGATCTCATTCCCAAGCTAGCCAGCCCCGCCAAGCCAGCGAAACAGACACATGATGAGTGTCTTTTTTTGAAAACAGTTTTTTGAAGCATACACCATATAGTACCATTTCATGAAATGTGGTTTTAAATATGACAGTCTCTAAACATTAGATGGCTGGAAGGGTCAGACCATTCTCATCTAGACTGGAATGTTTCCATCAAGCAGCTGTAACACTTTAACTAAGACATCTTTATTGTCCATGTGAAACAAAACGAGCTAATGGAAACTGCAGCAGCCTCCATGGCTACTGAAATTTCTAAAGAAAATGAGGCAGGACATGGAAAATTCAGCTCCCAACAAAGACAGACTTACATATTATTCTTTTATCAAGGTGTTAATCTTGACAAGTCTGTGATCCTAAATGGAAATGATAGCCACTTTTTCACTTAAATGTTAAGGGATTTGCATTTTGTTTCCCGTATTTGAACTTTCAGTCAAGAGAACAGCACCAACAAGTGCAGGCTAAGTAGCATTTAAATTCATTCTTAGTCAGAATAAATATGTATCAGTTGTAGTCATGCATTTTTCATGAAATGTGTAAGAACATAACATTTTAATATTTGCTTATATATTGAAACAGGAATTACAGCTGTAGATTGTCATAACTGATCTGAAATAGTATCTCCCTTCACCATTTTTAGTATTTTAGCAGTGGTGAGAGAAGTGTACATTTCACAAATACTTTGAAGACACAAGAGATTCGATTACAACAAAAGGCATTGTAGTGGGTTGACCCTGAATTAACAGGCAACCTTTTAGACCAATGACGCTTCTCTAAATTTACATATTTAAACCGCGTGGGAAGGCGGGAATTTCCTTTTCGTTCCAGCTTGCCTCGGAGCCTCCGGGCTCCACCGGGCCGGGCCCCTGCCCCTTCCCCCCCCCAACGCCACGGCACAGACTCTGAGTCGCTGGGGGAAGACTGTCCCAGAGCCGCAGGCAGCCAAAGCCAGCCATGGACTG